>JAQHUG010000015.1:7986997-8032935 GCA_028555095.1 Dicrostonyx torquatus
CTCTTCTGCATGTATTGGCTATTTGGGAACTTATTCTATATGGATGCACATCTTCTTAGACCGAGACGGAGGGGAGAGGGCCTTGGGCTTCTCATAGGGCAGGGTATCCTGCCTCATCTTAAGGAAACAGGGGGAGGGCGGTGGGGTAGTGGGGGAGCGGGAGGGTCGGGAACAAGGGGAGTAAATGTAAATTTTTCTTTCGACAGTAAAAAGAAAAATTCAAAAAAAAAAAAAAAAGAAAAATTCAGAGTTTTTGTCTTATGTCAGGACCTGTCTGGTATGACAGCACTGATCTATTCCTGAGAGAACTTTGAGCACTGAAGACACTCTACTTGGAGCTTATTTTCTTCTTGGCAAAACTGGCCTTTGGGCAAGGAACTGCCCATGACTTGACCACTGAACAAAATGCACAGTATCTGGACTAGACAAGCTTGGCATAAGAAAAAAGGCTGTCAAATCTGGGCAAGACAGGATAAGATGGTATTGAAAATTTTTCTGCCTCTGAAAATGGTCTGTCAGTTACTATAAACCTTAGCTAAAGTTGGTTGCTCCAATATTGCAAATGAGAATTTGGGTGATTGCCCACGTATCCAATTGTCTCTGTTATTTATTACACATTTTGTAGGCTGCTTGATTGTACTTCCTGCCTACTCAAGTAATATTATCTCCCTTCTCAGATCTCTAATGGGGTTAAACTAGATAGTAATAGTTACTTTCCTCTCATGACTTCTTTTCTAATACAAGAATTAGACTCCTTAGGAAAGAATAATTATTGAGACATTTAGCACACCTTTCTTGCTTAATATTGTTTATGCTTAGTTGTAATTCTGATTTTTATTCTTGGACCTCTTTCAGCCAATGGACTTTGAAAGACTGGACTAGGCTGGGCATAGCCTTGTGTACCAAAAGAGATGCACATTTGCTTGCCTGCTCTCTCGCTCCTCTCTCACCTGACTGCTAGGTTCGGTTTCTGCTCCCTGTTCATGCAGAAGACTGTGATCTGTGAGTCCCCTCCTAAACAAGGAATCCCTTTATTATACTCCATTCTGAACTGGTGTGAGACTATTTTATTTGCATTCTCCTATACTTACCCTCTCAAAGGACTGGATGGGGGTGCGGGGTGGAGGGTAGGGGAAACTGGTTGGTATGTAAAATGAATAAAAAATAAAGTTACTCAGTTGACAAAAAAATCTGGAAAAAGTGGTAGGAACAATTAAAGAAGTGAAAGAAAATTATTACAGAAATGAATAGCAATACAATCCCAAAGGGATTTGGAGAGCACATGTAAATAAATATTGGGGCATCAATTTGACCTTTGCCATACAGGACAGAAAGAAGGAGTAAGATAGGATGAAGTGGGGAAATGGCATATCTAGGTTTTCCTTCTCAGGTCAGAGTAATGTTAGTCACATGAAATACATTAAACAAGATGGAAAATGAGATAGTCATATGCATTCATACACAAATTTGTCTAAGGCAATGCCGTATTGAATTTTGCCAGAATGATAAGTTGTGTGACTATCTTTCTGTGCCTCGAAATATAACAACTTTAGTTTTATTTTTGTACAATATTTTTATAATAGATGTATATCACCATTTATTGATTTTCTTAGGTAAATATATAAACTTTTTAAAGATTTTGATTTATGAATAATGATCAAATAACATTTTGCCATTTGTTATTTTATTTTTTGAGATAGCCTATAGAATTTTCATGTAAGTAACCTTATATGTGTTTTCTTTATGGATTCAAATTTTGTAACATAGAAAGGCCACTCAAGACTCAGATTATAAATATTTTAAGAATTGCCTTGTATTAGTAATTTTGTGAGTTTTATTTATGCAGAAGGGTTATGCCTACTATTGCTATCATGATTAAGTTATTTTCAAGGGAAAATTAATTCTGTAAAGATATAACATTATTTTGCTTGAATGGCTGGACAATTGTTCTGATATTATGACAAAATCATTGCTTTTCCTAGTAACTTGTATATTTTCTCATGTTATTAAATTTACTTTTGTATGTAATATCATTTATATCCCTTTGGTTTGTAGTATTTTCCATAGTATTGTACTTCAAAAATTACTGCATGTGTTTTAAATAATATCCACTAGGAATTTGGGAGTTAGGATAGTCTCCAGTGATTGTATGAAAAGGAGTATTGGGTCTGTGGCTTATGAAACTTGATCAATATTCTAGAAAGTTTAGTGAAAACAGCAGGAGACGTGAAAGATAAATGACAATAAAATATCTGGACATTCATGAAAGTTCCTAGAGAGAGCCAGAGCCAAAAAAAAATGAATATTGACTCGGTCACACCTATGAAAGGAATGATGCCCTATGAACCTAAGCTTAGTTGTAGAAGAACTTAGAAACAGAGCAGTGATGAACTGAGAAAACAAGGGAATCTAGTAAAAACCTTTGAATTCTGATTTTATTTAGAAACTCATTGATTCTAATTGAGAGTATAATCCCTGAGAAGGTAGAGTGTGGTCAGGGTTTAAGAACAAGGTCAGGTGCTTTGTACGAGGTGTAGGATATGTGCATTGTCCCTTTCTTAGCAACGTCTCTTTTTATCTGAGAAAATTATCAGAAAAAAAGAAACAGTCAAATCAAATGGAGAAATAAAATTGATGGATGAAGAAATTATTTTGCTCTAATGAGACAGGAAAAAGTTTAGACAAAGAAAATAAACTGCAATTTTAAATAATAAAAGTTTTATTAGAATTCAGGTTGTAAGGAACCGTACTTTGAAAAATTAGCAAGTGTTCAGGGTGAAAAAGAGTGCATGTGGTCTAAAATCTGGTGTACAACCGCTATGTGACAGGAGGGAATTGAGAAAGTGGGGATAAATATTTGAAAAGAGTTCTCCAATTTCAATTAAATGCTTAGGCAAGTCCCCAAATTAAATGAGATGCCAAGAAGTAGTTGGCAAACAAAGTGTAATAATTAAGTGCCACAGTCCTAGGAAGGAGGCTGAGCCTCACCACATTGTGCCATTCCATCATGGCCCTGTTTTTCATTCTGTAATGGGAAAATCAGTGAATGAAACACAGAGATCATGGTCCAAAATGGCACAAAAGATAACTGAAACCAGATGCTAAGGATAAACAGGACTATGGCCAGAGCTGTGATTCAAGGGCAGCTCTACACTGGCAAAGGGTAATTTACACTCTTGGATAAATGTTTTGCCAGGCTCCTAGGGTCCACTATGAATGAACAAAGACGTGGTCTTCATAGAAAGAGAAGCATAGTGGAAGTTAATCCTCTGAGAACCCTCTAAATAAAGATACACACAGACTTTTAGCTTGGGTGATCCCTCACGTGTCAAGACTCCAGCACAATGCAATAGTAAACCCGAGTCATGCCAGTGTACGGGGCAGACAGCTACTCAAATTAGCATGAGAGTCCGGAATCTTGAAGTACCTAAGGTGTTCTCCCAGGCACTATTAAAAATTCAACATTTGTAAACTGTGCATACAAAATCTTCATCTTCCTGCCTTCTTATTTTGATGTGGTTATTCTAAAGTTGTTTAAAATGACAGAGAGGCCGGGCGGTGGTGGCGCACGCCTTTAATCCCAGCACTCGGGAGGCAGAGGCAGGCGGATCTTTGTGAGTTCGAGACCAGCCTGGTCTACAAGAGCTAGTTCCAGGACAGGCTCTAAAGCCACAGAGAAACCCTGTCTTGAAAAACCAAAAAAAAAAATTAAAATGACAGAGATAAACTTATCTACAAATAATTTGTTTGGGTGTTCATATTATTGCATTTGAATAGTGAAGTGGCTGTTCTAGTTGAGATGCTGAAATACTGCAATTGGCAGAGAAAAGTACTTGGAGTTCCTGATTTTAACTCTTCGGGAGTATTGTTTGATTAATGACATTCCAATGGACAGCACTAGCTTTGCTGTATCCGAAAAATAACGTGAAGATGCAATTATGTTGCTGGAAAAAAATTCTGTTGTTTCCAAGAACATGTTATAAGGATCCAAGAAATTTAGTGAAAAAATGAGGGGTTGTGAAGTTTCATTCAATGTAAAGAAAAATATATTATAGTTTACTTATTATTAAAAACATGTAGAAGGTCCAAAGAGGCTCCTGGTTATAGAACAGGATGTGTTCTTTCATTTGCACAGCATCCTTTTCATCAAGGTTATTTAGGGAGATCTGCATCTGATTGTGGGAAACTCTTGAAGGATCTATCTACAGATCATTCCAGCCAGTCTGGGATCTGAACCCAAGGCCCTGAACTGACTGATATCCCTTTGTACTAATCCACACTTTCTCTATTACCAAAAGATTTCCACTCTTAAAGTCTTGTGGCCACTGAATTATAATCTGCCATAAAGTGTCTGGGCTATTTCAATATTATGAGAATCGTGATATGAGAATGCTTGATCAATGATACATCCTCCAGCTAAACCACAAAAGACTTCAGAATATAGCTACAAATATTTTGATTGACTAACATAAAAATATAAGTAATAGAAGGATTTGCATTTTAAATAACCAATGTCAAGAAAATATATAGCGAAGTTTATATAAAAATTAGTTCAAATGGAATTATAGAATGCACTAACTTCTCTAACAAAAGATGTCTTCTGTGCAATGGGAATAAACTATATTTTGTTTCTGGGGAGTGAGGATAGACATGCTTTAATAAGTTTGGAAAAACATGGGAGAGATACAAAGTATCACCAAAGAAGAAATAACTTTGGGATGATATGAAAGTATATTCTATTACGATTTATCTGTGACCTCACAAGATATTTACATATATTCTCAACTGAAATCACATCATAAAAATATTAATATAATTTTGTTTCAAGAGAAACAAATAAAAAATATTTAAATTTCACAAATAGAGATTTAAAAATTTATATTTTAATGTATAGTGTGCTTACACTTTTTCTAATTTTAACATATAACTACTTACCAACAAGAGTAAGAGTTTTACCATACACTTAAAAATAAAAATTAAATTACTAAAGAATGTGGAGCTATTCTCTTATTCTAGTAGACAATGTTTATGTGACTTAGACATTCAAACTGATATTAAGCAATTTATTATTACCTATTTGCTATAGATAGCAATTGTCCAGATTTTTAATAATCTAATCTTATTTTAGAGAATAGCAATTATAGTGAATTATATTTCATTGTTTCTATGTTTTCGTTTGTATTTGAAAGTCATTCAGTAGTTTTTCAATGTTTTTTTTTTTTTTCCAAGACAAGGTTTCTCTGTGTAACAGCCCTGGCTATCCTGGAACTCACTTTATAGACCAGATAGTCCTCAAACTCACAGAGATCCATCTGCTTCTGCCTCCTGAGTGCTGGAATTAAATTCCTGAGCCACCACCACCTGGATCGTTTTTCAACTTTTTAATATAATTCAAAGTGTATAGAGATCATCTGAGTTAGCTCTTGAGACCTCTGCTTTTCTATCATGCGTTTTGCAACTGTTCCCTCATTCTATCCTTTTCTAATGGCCTGATGATAGGCCTTCTTGACTTGTCAGCTGGCCTGTTTCAAGTTTACTAGGCCACTTACCTGTCCATAAATGCTAGCAATGCTCTTTTCTTTCTGTCTCCCCTGCACTGTTAATATAAGAACATGGTGCCATTGAGAATGGTACCCAGTATTATTTATTGTTTAAAATACTTTAATAATGCCAGTGACTTTGGAATAGACTCAGATACCTTAATCTGTTTAAAAAGTAAACCATCTGGGTAAATAACATTTAGTAGAGTTTGAGAATGAATGATTATGTGTTGGAAAATACTAAGAACCAGAGACGTTCAGAGAGTTCCGACTTGCGATGTTTTATGTCAGTGCCACAAAGCTAACTTAGTCGGATACTGTTCTCTAGTATCCTTCCCATCCAGCCAAAAAAAAAAAAAGACTAAAAAGACTAAAATAAAAGAATATAAGACGATAAAGTGTGGCAGTAGTGGCTAGGGTATTAAGGATAACCAGCACACAAACACTTTTAAGACTTCAGAGTCAGCTTATTTTTCCTCTGTCATAGTGAAACTTTCTGTCTGTAGCTGTGGGTCTCTGTTTCTGCATACGTGAAACACTGTTCAGCTCACAGCCAAGAAACCTTCCTTTTGAGGAAAAAAGAACTGTTTTGGCAAAGATATGAATGCTATTTCACAGGAGACTATTAACCAATCTATATTAGGTATGGGTTGCTCTCTGGAGGTCGATTTACAGCTGCATAGGCGGACAATTCTAGCAGAAAGTAAATGGCTTTGGATTCGAGAAAAGGTTTATTTTTCATTAAAAAAGAGATATTTAAAAATGACACAAAAATATCATCTTTGTTGTGTGCAAAATAGTGTTCCTCCTGGCCTTCCAGTAAGCATCTTTGGTCAACCTAACAAAGTAGAAACATGGGGGAAATTTTTTGAGTTTTGTCATAGATACGGTGTGAAATGAGTCAAAAATTATTTCACCTTCTGATTTTTATTAAAAAAATGATTTTTGTTTCTGTTTATGTATATGCCCAAGAAATGAGCCTTTTAAATAGTTACCTGATACTGAGGGTCAGCCCTAAAAGCATACACATACAAGCAACACAGAATGGATTCTGCATACTTATTTCTATCTTTTATATCTGCACATACATAATACATATACATGTGTATATATGCATATACATATATTGATATATTTGAGACACATACAAATACACACACACACACACATATATATATATATATATATGTGTGTGTGTGTGTGTGTGTGTGTATGTATGTATATATACACAGAGACCAGGAATGTGCAAGAATGGGTGGAGTGTAGAGAAAAGATCAAATACTATAACTATAGCTTTTAGTTAAAAGATGCCTAGGTGTGTTTTTCTTTAGTGAACTTTCTACTTGGGGATCACAGGTAGAAGTGTTTGTTTTATAGCTTGTGTTGGATATATTTTATCAGTTTTAACAAATTCTTGGTTATTATATTTTCAAATGCTCCTTTTATCCCACTTTCTTTCTTCTTCTATGGTTCCAGTTCTTTGCTTGTCATAGTGTTTGCCATTGTTCTGCCCATCATGAATGCTCTTGTTTGTGTCAGCGTTTCAGTTTTAAGATCTTCTGTTGACTCCTCTATAAGTTCCCTGATTTCAGTATACTGATAACTCACCATGTGAAACCTTTTGTTTGTGATATTATGACTTTCTATTTATCTCCTTTGGGGATTTTCATAATTAATAATGACTACCTTTTTGGTGCCTCACATCTCCCTTTGCAGTTTCAGTTAGTATATTCATCATAGGCAAAGTTCCTACTTGAACATTTTGGTATCTATTTACTTCTCCATCTGTTTCTCTTGATGTCCAGTTACATTTCTTGACTTTTCTATATATGTTGTCACTTTTTATTCTATGTAAAACATGTGTTTTAAAGAATAGTAAAGTTCGCCGGACGGTGGTGGCGCACGCCTTTAATCCCAGCACTCAGGAGGCAGAGGCAGGCGGATCTTTGTGAGTTCGAGACCAGCCTGGTCTACAAGAGCTAGTTCCAGGACAGGCACCAAAGCCACAGAGAAACCCTGTCTCGAAAAAAAAAAAGAATAGTAAAGTTCAAAGCAAATGACAGTAATACCCAAAAGGTTGGTTTGGTCGTCTTCCATCTAATCACTTAGGGATGGACTGAGATGCTCAAGTACAGATACATTGCTTTGTATAAGTCCATTCCACCTATCTTGTCAAAAGATTTTAGGTCAGAAGCAGGACAGTATCTACTTCTGGAAAGCCTTGAGATCTTAGTGTCTAGAGTAACTTGGTTACCTCTTAGTCCTTGGACAGTTTATCGCCAGTTTGAGAACAATAGAAAGTCTCACCATGTTTAAAGCAGGCTACTCCCTGGTTGAGTGGCTAATTGATCCTTTCTAATTTAATTTGGTTCCTCCAAGCATTCGTGTTTCAGGAGGTTTCCCTTCCTCGGGTGCTACATGCCCTGTTTTAGAGTGCTGATGAGGTATATTTGCTGAAAGCCTGGAGTTCCCATGAAATGATTCTCTCAGCTATGTGTCCATGTAAGGTTTGTTTGGCCCTTCATGACTGTGCATCAAGAGATGCTCTGTCTGCAGTATCCTACACTAATCTACCCTAGTCAGCTACTGCTTCATGTGTGTGTGTGGGATGCAATCACTTACCTTGACCTGTTTATCATGTCCTCATAACATTAAGCTTTCTCTACCAGTACTTAAAGAAAAATTTCTGAAAAATGTTATCAGGTATGTGCAAATTCTTTATTGAGTTATTGATCACTGCATTCCCAACCTCTAAACCTGCTTAAGGTGGTCCTCATATTTTCTAGGTGTTCTTTTCTTACCCATGTCTGATTTTTATTTTCTTCCCCAAATAAAAATAACTATGAATCTCATTTTATCTAGAAAAACTTTGCTGCTTTCTGGATTTTACTTACTTTAGTTCTTTGAGTTCTAGATTCTGTAGATTCTTAAACAAAATCAATAACGTCTGCTTCATTTTTAATGTTGGGATGAAGGTTCTATAATTCTGAATATCTTTATTCCAAATGGAAGAGAGAACCTTTTAAATAAATTTGAATTTGTTTTTCTGATACCTTTAGCTGAATATATCCTTATCTGATCTGTCTTGTTCTAGAGATTGTTCAGGGAAGAGAACCATCAATTATTCTAATTGTTTTTTTACTGATTATAAAATTAATTTATTGATATTGAAAATACATTTAAGTTTTTTTTTTTTGAGACAGAACCTTGATTGACCTGGTACTGTTATGTAGGTCAGTCTAGCCTTGAGCTGACATAGATCTACCAGCCCATCTCCCAAGTGCTGTGGCACAAAGCAAGTGCTACTACACTTGCCATTTATAATTAGGCTAGCTTTTACTTTTTAAAAACTTTATTTTTTCTTTAATAATTCCATACATGAATACAATGTATTCAGATCTGGTTTTTAATTGGGTCTCCCCCCAACTCCTCTCAGCCACTTTATTCTGTCCTTAACACCCTCTCTTTTTCTTTTATGATGTACCAAGTCAAGTTTGTTATGTCAAGTTGCAGAAGAATGTAAGGTGTCATTTATTGGAGTATAAGCAACCAACAGTGGCTCATACAACTAAATCAAACCAACTTTCATTTCTACAGTGTCCATCAATTGCCAATAGTTCCTCATCTGGGGCGCATCTTCATGGGCCCTTTTGCTGAAGTTTATGTTACCATCAATGCCCTGTTACTGAGAACACCATGCATTGACTGTAGACCATGGAAAAATCAAATGGTATTGACCTGGTAAATTCCTCCATCCTTTCTAGCTTTCATAGTACAGGAGGGTGCTTGGCAGGTGAGTGGAGAGAAAACACCAACATTCTTGTCCAACTGTGAACACTGTGAGCCACAATAATTGATTATAGGAATGACCAGATATACTCATTGGTACAAGAGTGGGGTAGTCAATAGATTCAAGGCCTATTCCACAAGACAATTAGTTCCAGATAATGTAAGCCTGGCCAAGAACCCATGCTTTGGGGAGTCATAAGCCTCATTACTTTGTTTTGTTAAATGAATACATATAAAATTTCTGAATTCTTATCCTTGTACCAATTCTCACCTCTCATCAGAAAAAGAATTCTATTAGGCAGATAATGATTAATATAGAAACTCACTACTTCACAAAGTGCTTTGTATAAGAGAATGTGGAATTCTTAGCCCCAAATGAGATATCTATATCACATTTTCCCTGTCACAAGGCTCAGGAAAACATCATGGAAGATGGGAAGAAAAAAGCCAGATAAAAGTCAGAATTTGGGGAAGAGTGATAAATTTCGGCCTGGACAATATAGAGTCAGTGAGTGCACTTAAAAACTCATAGAAAATATTTTAAAGCATAGAAAGCATGTAGAAAAATCTAAATTGCAGTAAATTTTTATAGGTAAACACTCAAAAGTAATTTTCCCACAGATATTTCAATATGTCTCTGTAATAATTGTCTACTTGTTCATATTTTATCACAGATGCAATGTGATAAAATTCTGTTTATGTATGACATTCATGTATATATTTATTATTAAATATTCTAAAATATGATATTTAGTGTTACAGACTATTATATTTTATAATTTTCAATGACTTAATTAGCCCCATACCACTGGGCATTCCCAAAGTTCATCACACTAACAGTGTTGTGACTGATATCCTTATATTTCTTAAAAAATTGAAATTGTCTGTATATTGAACATGTGATTGATGGTCTTTGATTTAGATACTACTACATGCTAGCAATAAAGAGACACACATTTTTTACAGGTCAAGGGAAAAAAGGTCAGGAATCTCATGATGGCAGAAATCAGGACCTCATGTAAGTTCTCAGGTTCTAAACAGTCAGAGATTCAGGAAGAGTTTAGATTAGAGAAGTCAAGAGTTTGTCAATGGAGTCAAGTACCATAATTAACCAATTAAAATAAAAGGAATTTTAATTGTAATCTTTCTCCCATTCATTAGCATTATGGGTCTTCCTCATTCTACTTTTTAGAATTTGTCACATATCTGTAAAGTCCTTACCACCATTTATAAAATTATGTTTGATATGTCTCTTTTCTTTACATTCACCATTCATTCATAGCCTGTAAGTAAATAGTTGATCAAAGTATATTCAGACTTGCATATGAAATTCCATGATTGCCAGGCTTCATAAAGATATTATCACCTTGTTTTTCATATATACTGCTAACTTCCTACCTACTATTTCTTCCTTCTCTTATCAACTTTGCTTGAAGTTAAACTTCTCTTCCTCTGACAATCAGAGAACTCAGTGGAAACAGCGTGGTAGTTCTGTTAGGCTTTCCCATCATACCTCAGAGCAGTAGAGCTCTCTGCCTGCCTCACAAGGTTCTCTGTGATTAGTTTCTACTTCTTTGTTTCTGTATCATTTTGTCATGTTTGCCACATCCACCTCTGTTTCCTAGTCCATACAGAATGACTCTTGAATTTCCTTAGTATAGGTTGATATTGTTTTTACATTAATCTTTGGTTACAATGTACTTTTTGTCCAGGGCTGAGGTTTCTGAGCACACGTCTAGTTCTCAGCCTCCATCTACAAATCTGTCATTAGAGGCTACATCATCATATCCCTGGTCTCAGTATCTAGCCTCTATCCCTCCTTTATAGTATTCATGGAACTATATCCAACAAAATATTATACCATATCTGCACAATTTGTTCAATTGCTCATGATGTCAAATGTAACATGTTCCACAGATGCACTAACTTTGTCTAGGTCATTTTACTTCAATAATAATTTTTATTGAATTAAGAAATGTATTTAAAACCTAGGCCTTTCCTATAGTCTTTATCCTGCCTTTATGAAAGGTCTTACAAACGTTCACAGGTATGACTTCTAAAGAGTTGTTACATCACAATGTGCACACTCAGACTCACATGAATGGTTAGAACATATTACAGAACAGTGTTTATGCTTTTGACATAAATTTTATTTTCTTTTCTGCTCTAATTTATTATTTATAAAGTTGATTTTACCACCAAATAATGGGTTATAACTATCACCCAGGGCTTTGTTGACTGTACTTTGTCAAGGGAGTTATAACCAGAAGTAGCATTTATATGTACATCTGTGTAGAAATGAGTGTTTACCTACATATCAAAGAGTACTTACTATATTATTAAATATGTTTTATGTAATAGTAACAATTAAAATATAATAATTTTAGCAAAGTATTCTATAAAATTTAAGGCTTTTATCTAGTTAGTGATGGTGTCTCTTTAAATCATTATGCAGCTTAAGAAGCCCAACTGAATTTACCAGGTAGTTCAGGACAGTGTTAAACCCACAGAAATCCTCCCTCAGCTACCCTAGGGTTGGGATTATTTAGCATCCCAATACATCGGTAGGACTTTGCTTTTTCTTTTTAACTAAAAATGTAAATTAAAATATTGCCTTGGCTATGAGTGATAATTTAATTTTCAAAAACTAGAATAACCAAAAAATTAGCTACTACTAAAATAAAAGTAATGGAATCAAATATTTGTAGGCAAAAAAATCTATTTTTAAACAAAGAGTTGTTTGTTTTTGTCAATAAAACATATATAAAATAACCCTCAAAAGTAAGTTTTAATTGTGAAAGTTTCCTTTGAATTACGATTGAGGGTGTGTTGTCCAGGAATTCTGGCCTGTAATGTGGAAGGGGGAGTCCCTTTCCCCATGAACTAGTCTTTGGATTTGAGGACTTGAAGAATGATGGAGTCATATGTAGGGTTGTGTTATATAGTGTTTCTGATGAAGGACAAGCAGAAACGTTAGAACAAGGTCAAGAGATTATTTCTATTTCTTTTTTCCAAGCTTGTAAATTTCACTGTGATTTGTTGTGTTCAGTCATCGTGTTGCGTTTCTCAGGCAGAACACTGGAGAAAAGCAAAGAGAATTTTATTTATATAATTAATGTGCTAATTAGCTGCCTTCTTGCAGATCTTGGAAAATTGCCATTTCATTTTATTATACATTAGGGATTGGGTGTCCCAACCCTAACCTGCCTTTGGAAATTAAGAAATAATCCCACTAAAATATCTCTGCTACCCAAAAGGGAAATGTTAAATACACAAGGTCCATGCTCAGTTCTGAGAGTTCCTGAGTAGCCTAGATTTTATCGTTTGTGCTTTTGGTCTAAAAATCCCTGTAAGAAAAAACTAGAATTGTGTACATTTCTGTGCCAATTAATGAATTTGTTTATTATAAAATACTTTATACAAATCTATATGTTGCAATGTGCCTAGAAGAAGTATTATGTACCAAACAGGCAATAAAATGCAAACATATTAATGTAGAGTGTGCAAAGTAGCTTAGATTTGAAGGTGACCAAGCATAGTATTCCAGCCAGAGGTCTTCAAGTGATCAACTGACACTTCATCTGAAGTTTTCTTCATTCTGATTATTGTAGAATTCATGAGCTATTTGCCTCCTTGAAAACAAATGAAAAATAATCAGATTCTTGGAAACTATCTTAGGTTTTAGAAATTTAGAATATACACGCATGAGATGTTCTCAACATCCATTCCACATACCAATAGCAAACTTCAACTAACAGACGTGACAGAAATAAAATCACCCTCACAGCACTTTTCACACTGACATACTTTCTCTTGGTCCATACTTCTTTCTATGACTTCGGAAGATTTGCATTTTGCTATATGTGTTTGGTTACTTTTCCAAATGGGCACATGCTTTTTCTGTTTCTTTTCCTGGTACTGGAGATCATGCCATGACATCCTACACACTAGGCAATCATTCTACTTACACCCAAGCACTGTTTTGTTTGTTTTTGCTGATGCTAATTCTTAAAAATATTTGATTATTTTATACATCAGTATAATGTAATTTGTCTCATTTCCATCAGCCCCTTCTTCCTATAACTCTTTTCATATCTTCTGCCTACTCCATCTCAAATCCATGATCTCCTCTATAGTTTTGTTTCATACAACACACACACACACACACCACATACACACTCAGTCACACACCCCAGACTTACTGAGTCCAATTAGTTTTGAGCTTATTTACATGTGTTTGTTGCTGACTTCTTAAGAAAAAAAAGAAAGAGAAACCTGCTCTCTTTCTATTGGCAGACCTTATCTCTCTGTAACTCTTTATGTAATGGTTATGGTGGGGCTTTGATAGATTTTCCCCATCTGCGTAGGCATGTTGACTAGTCTGCTTGCAGATCTCATCCAGGAAGCCATACTGTTGAAAGCTCATGGGTGAACCAGTGGTTCTGTGTCTTGAAGACACTACTGTGCAGAAGTCTCTCTGGAGATGTTACCTGAGTAATGTTCTTTAAGAATTGGGATTGTATTACTCATATTATATTTTGTTCTGGGCAGAAATATTCATATAAATACCCATCCTTGTACTCATATACAAATAAGCTTTCACACCTCATCAAAGGTACTCAGTTTTGAAGCAGATGGAAGCCATTGGAGAGATTCTTAGTCAATCAAAACAAATGATGGCGTCAGCACTGTCTTGTTAATAGAAAAGAGATGACATGAGATTAGAAAGCATCATAGGATCTGTGGGGAGCACTGCACCCTGGTTTTCTGTGTGCAGGCTTGTTTGTGCCTACTGAGAAAGATGGTCTGTATCTATCTTTCATCTTTCTAGCTTTTTCCAAAGACAACTTGTAAGACTGGCAGAGTTTAGCATTCCTTCTTTACTTAAAGATAAAAAGTACAACAACAACCAAATCTTCCAAACCTTTCATTCCCAGAGAATGAAAACAAGAGAGGACAGTAGCATAGTTATGCATATCCATGGGAACAGAAGAGTAGGAGAGATGCTGCAAATATGCAAATGGAGAAAGAGTGGATAGCCAGAGACTTTGAACCTCTTCTCACTCCCTACCAAAGGAAAAGGGTCCTGAAAAGACAAAGGAGTACCAAACAATGCAAAGAACCCTTTGCCAGCCTTTGCCCTGTGGCTTTATTGCTGCCTTGGTTTTACTCCTGAAGACTGGCTGCCACTCAATGACTTTATCTCATTGGTACATTTTCTTTGATCTGTTAAAGGCTGGCTTCAAAAACGCCTCAAATTCCTTTTAGTTCCTTGATTCTGAAACATCTTTTATTTTTATTGTTGAAAGAAAAATTTACATTTACTCCCCTTGTTCCCGGGCCTCCCGCTCCCCCACTACTCCACCGCCCTCCCCCTGCTTCCTTAAGATGGGGCAGGATACCCTGCCCTATGGGAAGCCCAAAACCCCCCCCCCTCCTTCTCAGTCTAAGAAGATGTACATATAGAATAGTTCCCAAAAAGCCAATACATGCAGAAGAGCTAGGTCCCGGTGCCATTATCATTGGCTTCTCAGTCAGTCCCCACTGGCAGTCACATTCATAGGGTCCAGTTAAGTCATATGCTCATTCAGTCTTGGTCCAGCTGGATTTGATGAGCTCCCAATAGATCGAGCACACTGTCTCTGTTGGTGGGCCAGTCCCTCACGGTCCTGACTTCCTTGCTCATCTTCTCCCTCCTTCTGCTCTTCCACTGGACCTTGGCAGCACGATCCCTTGCTCTGAGTCATTCTAAGATTTGCATCTTTGTCTTTTTCATAGACACTATAAAATTATAAAATTCATCTCTATTGATTTATATATCATCCGTTACTGCTTCATTTTGTTTCGCAAAAAAGAGTAATTAAAAGAGTTACCTACAAATTCCAAACTGAGTGAGGTTCTCAAGAACTATTAAATATAATAAATGTGGTGGGGTAAATGCCTAGCTATATTGTTATAATTTTTGTGTTAAACTGTTCTACTATGAGATTAACAGTCTTCAGTTGATAATGCTATGCGCCAGGCACAGCATATTTTCCTGGAAATACTGTCCAAGGGGAAAAAATCACAAAGAAGACTCTACAGAAATAATATGTAATAGGCTAGCAGTGTTTCAAAGCTGTGGCATACATTATTCTTCTGAAAATATTGTCTCTAGAAACCCACTGAATGAAGACTGTTTGGAAACATCAACATTAGTCTACTAGACAATGGCATTTGCATCTTGAATTATTCTATTAGATTCTAACCTTGGCACAGTATAGCCCATTTGTTGAAATATTTATAACTGTCTAATAACATGGGGAATAAACAATTTATTCCTGTTATCTTTTTGCATGTTTTGATACAGAAAAAAAACCCAAACTGTGAATGACTGGACACTAATAAGATCATGGAATGTTCCCAGCTTGTCATATGTAGAGTTGCAGAGATTTTCATCAAGCCTTGACTATCCAGATATTCCTTATGAAAAGTGGATGAGAAGGCGTGATTTCTCTAACATTTCAGAATGGCTTGATTCTATTGTTTCTGTGATGGATCTGCAGGGTGACACAGTGCAAGGCCTCCAGGCAATGCATGAATTGGGTACTTGCTACTCGGGTAGCATGTTGTTTCTGAAGAGTCTAATTTGTGAATGATTTAGTAAATACAGTCTTCATGAATGTGGCAATGTTTTCTCTTTGTTTTATGTAACAGAATTTTGAAGGAGCATCCTCCTTCCTGCTGTAATTTACTTTGAAAAAAATGCCTAATTTAAATTTTTAATTTGAAAATAGGATAAGAAACAAGAACAAAAAATGATATTTCTGTAAGTAAGGCTGGTCACTGAAGTTGAAGAAAACAATTTCAACTAAAGGAACAAATCAAAATTATGGCTTAGCCAATATTGACAATAATTTTATATCTCCAGAAAGAAAAGGAGAAAAGTTTACAATTTTTTTACAAGAGCTTGCTAACAAACAATGACTTTCTTTGATTAAAAGACCATGTTTGCAGGGCACACATATTGTCATGGATATTTCTGCAAACCTGAGTAAAACATCAAAAGGCAAAGGCCTCATTACAAGTCAGAACTGTGTTAATTTAATGAACTAATATGAAAAAGATTCACGTGGGTTATCACTCCCCACCTTTTAGCTGGAAACATTCATTAAGGGAAAAAAATCTATGTTAATGTGAGCAATGCAAACAGAATTGCAAATGAGGCAAATTGCAGTGAACTTCCTGAGATGCTCAATGCTTTCTTTTTTTTTTTTATTTTTAAATCAGGGTGAGTTATTTATTTAAAATATTTTACTATTTGTGTTTTACTTCTTGTAGGAATTATGAGAAAAGTGAAAGAAAGAACATAAATCACTATGAGAATCAGCGGCCATCCCTGAGGCAGCCTTCCACCTGTGTGGCTATCCCTTTTGTCCCTCAACCACCTTGTTGCTGTATGTATAGGGTCTTGATGCACTCTGGCCATTACTGTTGTCATCCTATCACAGACACGGATTGTTGCAGAAAAGTTCAAATCAGTTCTAGTTTCATTCACTTTCAATCTAGTTTTAAATTGATTTTTTTCCAAAATTCTTTGATGGAAGAAGAGGTATCTTTGAGTCACTAAAAAAAGGAAGTTATAAGCTGCATAAATTTCAGACTTCTTCAGATAATAATCAGAATTGAATTAGTTAAACACAAGTAATCCTAAAAGAAGATATTTTATTTGGAGTGTCTTGAGATGTGCTGGTCTGCCCCATTACTCTTACTCTGTTGATGAATTGCAGGGCTAAAATATAGAAAAGTACTTCGTTCTCTTAGGTCTTTGTTTTCTTACATAAGAACATAGGAATAATTCCTGAATTATGGAGGAGTGACTTCTTGCTCTGAAAGAAAAATGTATTGATTTATCACATTTTATAACCCTGACTGTGACTTGCTGTACCCTAAACTAGTAGAAGTACCTGTGATTCTGTACATGTTTGGCTACTAGGAAGATGAAATATCACCTAATCAGGTATGAATTTTCACAGCAATTTTATGAAGGTTATTCCTAAGTGAAATTTGGAGATTCTTCTATTTAAGCTTTTAAGAAAACAAGAGGAACTTAAACGTTTCATGAGTGGACTTTCCTAAATAGCTACACCTGCACATCAAAAATAGCTTCAGGTATAAGGGAAAAAGTTCTGACAATTATTTTGTTAGGCACTATCCACAGCTATTTACCCTCAGCTCTTTGGTCAGATGGCTTGATTATCCATGGCCATATACTGTTAAGTGCATTAGTAAATAAAATGCTGGTTTCATTTATCACTCTGGTCTCTTTTATATTATTTAGTTTTGTGTGTGTGTGTGTGTGTGTGTGTGTGTGTGTGTGTGTGTGTGTGTGTGTGTACGCGCTTGAGCATGAAAGGATGCAATGGCCTGTATGGAGGTAAGAGGAATCCTTAGAGGAGTTAGTTTTCTTCTTCCACTCTTGGGACTAGAAGTTGATCTTAGACCATCAAGATGGACAGTAAGCAACCTTACTGAGTCATCTCACTGACTCTTCATATATCATTTTGTGGACATATTGTATATCAATGCAATGCATGATATATTATTATCTTTTGGCAAACAGTAATTATGTTGATATTACATACTGGCAAAATCAGTATTTTTAACTTTAGTTTATTTCTTTTTCACAAAGTGTTGAAACATATTTATTCTTTCATATTCTAAACACTAAGATTAAGCTATTCTCACAATTAAATATGGTGCCTCAATATCCAATTTTATAAACTAATAAGTATGAATACGCAAAGATTTATATCTTGGAATTATTTTGCTTCACAATGTAAGTTAGTCATAGTATAATATTCAATCCAGATAAAAACTGTGCATATGTGTATCTGTCACATGTGTGTTGCATGTGTACCAGTGTGTGCAGTTATGTGTCTCTGTATACACTATAAGCCCAGAAGAGATTGTCAGATGTATTGCTCTGTGACTTAGTTCCTTAGTACCTTGAGATAGGGTCTCTCTCACAACCTGTAGGTAGGCTGGTAATCAACATGCCCGGGGAACTCTCCTGTCTCCATGATGCGAAGAAGTGGGATTACAGGTGTATGGACAGCTACACACACCTGGCTTTTTATACCAGTACGAGGAATTCAATGTGGAGTCTCTTTTTCTCATGGAATTATCTTTCTAGCATTATAATTTTTACTAATGTATATTTACTGTGCAAAATAGTGAACTTTGTTATAATATTTATATGTTTGGTAGCAATAGAGAGTGTCTATAGGAGGAACATGTTCAAATTGGCTTATGCTCATTACATTTGAATATGAATAACAAAATCGTCAATAAGAGCATATATGAAAATAAACTTTAAAAACCCTTATCACACACACCAGAAATCAAATACTCATTTTCCATAGTCATCATAAGCCAATAAGTGGGCACTGGGCAAAAAGCTACTTGAACAGTCTTAAGGATTATTTTCACAGATTGGAGAAATTTTTCATTTGCAGATTACAGTTAAAGACGGAAATTCTTATATTGATAATTTTTTTTTGTTTTAGAAATAAGGAGGATGTATTCAAAGTCAAGTTTAATACATAAGTTGGGTAATCCAAACTGGGTATGCCATTTGGAAATGTACTGTACTGCTGTACTGCTAAGGTAACAAAAGTGACATTATTGTGTGATTAATAGGGGAAACAACCACAGAAAATGCTGCATAGGCAAAACTCAGGGAACTGGAACAAGTGTAAAACCTTTCTATTTAGCAAGAATATTTGTAACTTGCAAGGGTCTAAGAGAATGCTCCACTGTTCTGTTTTCTAAGCATGTTGCACATTTTTTTGGTTGTTTGCTTTTTATCTTTCAAAATTTAAATGCAATGAAAGCTTACAAAGCATTGCTCTAAAATAGTAGGTACATACCCTTAAAATTAGCTATTGAATATGCATACATGCAAATGCATATTGTCCTTCAAACAAGCTATGTATAGACTTACACATGCAGATCACCAACATTCTGCCTTCCTGAAACTTGTATAGAAACCTTGAGTCTGATCATGAATCATACTTGGAGATCATTCAAATTACATCTATCTGTCTTTCCCCCTTTCCTTCTTATTTTAACCCCAAACTATCTAGATCATCAGATTCTTTACCAGTATTGGTATAAATATCATAACAGCTCTCTATGCTCGATAACTTGACTTCACTGAAGATTTGCAAAGAGGTTGGTATTATGAATCATGAACGTCTTTCAAAAAGAAGACAGACTTAGTGATACCTACAGATTAGAATACTGACTTAAAACTGAAGTTTGTGCTTTATTTCTTACATTGACAACATTATTTTAAATATAAATGTTTCACACACACATATATTTTATATCATATATATTTTCCCAAAACAACAAATAGGTATATGAGTGAATGGATCTGTCAGTGGAATTGTTTTTGGCATTTTAGAAAATGTGACTAAATAAAAATGGGTAATTAGTGAACTGGTTTAAAAGAATTGAGCATTTTAATAGACTATTTTTAGAATATTTAATTAACATTTAAATTGTATTAAAAAGTAAAGATTTAAGTCAGCAAAACAGACACATGAAACACTAGCATCTCAGAGTTTTTTTTTCAATATCTGTGATTGAATATAAATGTGGGAAAGGGCAATAGTGAAGGTTATATCAATACGGGAGAAGGGCAATAGTGGCTGGTTACATGAATATGGAGAAATGGATAGTGAATGATTATATATAGTAGTTGGTTATATAACTATTAGGGAAAAGCAGTAGTAGAAACTTTTCTAGAAATTTGGTGTTCTCATGACATATGGAAGATAATTAAATTATCCAAAAATCATATTGGGAAACAATAATCTCTCTTTGCATCTCAAGAAATCCACAAATATCTTTAGTTTCCACTCCTCTTCATATCTAACAGTATTTATTCTTCATTTTAAGGACTAGGTAGTAAAACAAGAAAATATTATGCTTTCATTGGATGAAGAATTAATATTATTGTTACTTTATAAAATAAAGTTTCTTATAAAACTGATAATACAACTTAGATTCTTTGAGGTTTTACTTGCCATTTTTATTCCCTTCTTTATGTGTCTGAAACTATGTTAAGATCAAGGTTATTCAAATTTTAAATAACTATGAAAATAATATTCATTTCAAGCAGAGAATACATTGTTTTACTCGTATTAAAATAACCAGTGATACAACCTAGAGAGAATGTATCCCAGAGCATGTTGAGTTTCAGACTTCTTTAAATCAATCCTGTTTCAAATTAATACACGCAGGCATGGATATAGGCCACCATATTTCTAAATATGTCCTATGCACTTTGATGGTAAAATAAACTCCAGTGAGAAAGTACAATTAATACCACATTTAGGTATTTAACATGCAAATAATGTCAGGGTTTGACTCTCCAAGTAATGAAGCCAGGATTATTTTACAGTTGAAGCATGTTAAAAACATTTGACACTTGTAATCAGGGCTTTTAAGATGTCTGTATGTGTTATTTTAAATATTTCCTGCATCTGTGATGATGTCTACTGCTCCTAAGGCATAAAACTTTCTTATCCACCATCCCCTTTCTCAACACACACACACACACACACACACACACACACACACACACAGAGAGAGAGAGAGAGAGAGACAGAGAGACAGAGAGAGAGAGAGAGAGACAGAGAGAGAGAGAGAGAGAGAGAGAGATGGGGGAAGGGGGAGAGAGAGTGTTTTTCAAATATATTCCCAATCTATCTAAATAAAGCAATCAATTAAGCACTCTAATTGTCCAATTCTAGAATATCACATTTATTTCAGGAAATCTCACCCTCCATTCTATTATCAGTATCAGGTTATCTCTGTCAATTTTAATTTATCAGAGAAAGATGATAAATAAATTTGGGGCACATGTCAGAAATACCTGTTTAGTCAGTCGAGGGAATTGTGTGGGTGTTTGAACAATCTCCAGGACTCTAGTGATATAAATGAAAACACAGTTTCTTAAGAGAATTTCTATAGTGGAAAATTGGGCAAAGAAATGAAGTCTTTTGTGTCTCTGGAGCATCCCGAATTATTCTATGCTGCTCACATGCCTCTTTGCACATTTTTCTCTCCATTTAATTTTTCAATTCTGGGATTTTCTTTCTCTATATGTACCTGGGCACATCCATTCACAGAATCCATGTTCACAAACAAAATGTCATACACCAATGCACACATGCGTATGCACGCACATATCACATACACATCTATATCCACACACATCTCTCTGCCTCTCCCTCTCCCTTTCTTGTTCTTCCCGCACCTCCAACAACAGCTCAGCATATAAGACAAAGTGACATCTTTAAATCATAGCCCAGTGTCCTTTGTGAATGGCATTGCAAGTGCTGACAATGCACATCCATATTTGCTACAAAAAATGTAAAAATATAGCACCAATTAAACCTGCAAAATCCTCTTTCTTTAAGCATGGCTGCAAAAAAAACACCTCAATTCCTTTTTATTCTCATAACTATTATTTTTTTATTATATCCTTCAAGTGATGAATGGTTTGAAAGCACTTGGCAAATAGAAAAAGAAACTGAGCTGCCTATTTGGTAAATGTTTTCATTAAAACACGTTTTCTTTTAAATATTATTTTTTTGCTCCAAATAACCAGCAAAATTCTGACCCAGCAAAAAGAGAAAGGAGACAAGAAAGAGGGCAGAGTGATTGCTAGTACCTTTCACAAGGCGAATTTCCTTGTTTACCGAAACATCATTTATCTAAAATACCCAGGTCACACATTTCTATAGTATGTGGTTTGGAGTTTGCAATGAGAGCACACTTTATTCACACTTTGAAATAATAACACCTCATGGAACAACAGTGTAGTATGCAGAATTGTGTGCAGGTTAGAGCAGCATCTTTGCTTTTTCTTTTTTAAAAAAAATACAAGTTTCAAGGGAACAACACGGAAAGGAAATAGTTAAAATGCAATTGTTGATGGTTGTTGAGATTGTCGAGAACTTATTTTCTTCTTTTTCATTTCATATTTTATATTAGATGAAATAGAGAATTATGAAGCTGTTTTTCTTTGAGCCAAAAAAAGACTATAAATTTTCAGATTTTTCTATCATCTGACAAAAGGAAACAAGCCAGAAGACCTTTTTCTAGAAACAGATATTTCTCTAAACACAAGTAAGCAATGATTTGAGTAAAGATTGGATTCTCTGAATACACAGACACTCTGAACCTAGAAATCTTAGGTCACTATCTGCATGCTGCAGCAGAGACAGCCATGCTTAATATTTAGATTTTTACCTGGTTTCATCTGTAATCCTCTGAGAGATCACTCTTGGGGAATTTTGGAGTGTTATTTAACCAAAATTTCTTTTGTATTACAAATAAAAAAATTACAACAAGTTAAAGATAATTATACCAATTATACAAGTTAAAGATAAAAATACCAAAATCTGTTTCACATATATTTGAAAAATATCCTTAGTTTAGTTTAGTTTTGTGAAGTATCTGTCTTCTTATCACATTTCACAACCGTATGTCTAGGTCGTTACCAAATACTTAGTAAACACATACTTAAGTATGTTATGCAGGTTACAGGTAATGGCAGTACTATAGCTATGAAATTTAATGTGGTTAGATGTATTTCTGATATTATTTTTCTTAGAAGGAACCTGCTTTCTACCAATTAAAATTTTTACAGGAAAACACCCAGTTCTAAATGAAATGTCTCCATCAAATCTCTCTCCTTAGAGATCAGGGAACCCCATAGAATAAGAGGCAGAAAAAGTGTAAGGACCAGAGGAAATAAAGGAACCAAGAAAAGAAGACCTTCAAATCAACATGAGCAGAACTCTTTTGAACTCAGAGACTGAGGCAGCATCCACAGGGCCTGCACTGGTCTGCAATGGGTCCTCTGTGTTTATATTTCAATCTAGTAGAAAGGACTCCTAAATGTGTGAATAAGTGGGTCTCGGGTCTCTGATTCTTGTTCCTTGTTAGAGTGACCTTTTTCTTTTTAAATTTGTCTCATCCAACTTCAATGTAATAGTTTTGCTTTATGTTCTTATACTTTAATTTGTTATATTAAAAATGGATGGATGGATGGATGGATGGATGGATGAATAAAAAATCCCGAGCCACTAGGGCAAAGGTTAACAACTGAAGTAATATTACTTGGAGAGGGAAAATCAGTTTTCTACAATGGAGTGACAATAGGATTATCAATTCTAGAGCAGGCCACATCTTCAGTAGTAGTTAACCAACATATAACAAGGCTTTCGTGTGCTTTTATTAGGTTAAATTTTTGTTTTCATTGTTTTTTTCATTTTGAGGGATGTTTTGTTTTCTTGATTTTAGGGAATTTTGTGGTTGTATTGGATTTTTGGATTTTTTTTCTGAGAAAGAATTTAAAGGTGGGTGGGTAAGAATGGGGAGAGATTCTGGAACGTCTTGGGAAGGGGAGGAATATGATCAAAATATTTTTAAATGTAAAATTAAATTGTTTTAATTAAATAATAAAAACATATAAGAAAGAAAAATAGGGCAGTGGATTTGTGTTTTCAAATCTATTTCCCAAATTTTCTTTTGTTGTGATTATATTAGCACTCTAATGAGTTAAATATAAACAAAGAAAATTAATAATTTATTGTCATTCATGCCTTAAATTTTTTATATGTATTGTAATGGAATTTTAAAATCAAACTTATTATGATGGTAAAATATTTTTAGATACCATTTAAAACCCTTTTGCCAAATTATATTCAGAAAACAGCTGAAATATTGGTACAGAAAAGTAAATAAAGCAAATTTGAAGTTCAGTTTTGCATTCTTACTCAGCAATTTAAAAATATTAATTTTGATTTCATTTAATTCTAAAAAGACATTTATTCTTTATTTCTTTGCCCAAAGGTCATTTATAATTGAGAAAAATTTATCCCGAGTTTATGACCCGATGGTGGCTTTGTTCTCCTCATTTATCCTTTCTGGGTACTGATCATTCTGAAGAGAAAGGTAGGAATCACTGCTCTGACTTCTTGTCCAAAAGAAGGGAAAAGTATTCATCCCTGTCCTACCTCTGTGGCTCCTCCTTGTCCCTGCCTGTGAGAGCACTTCTGCACATCGTCTGTAGCAGATGGAATTTGTCTTACAGAAATTACATTCAGGTACCACATTAAGCTTCAAATGAGTCTTTATAAGTATTTGAGATTTGAAACATGTATTCAAATCAATGACCCCTTTAACTAAAAAATTTATAATTCTATAATTCATATTTAATTATTTAATTGTGGATATGCAGAATAATCTCATGTACAATAAAAAACAGAGATAGGAGATTTTATGCAAAGCACTTCTTTTGCCTAAATCATTGGACAGTAGCACTGAAAATATGGATTTCTGTTGTATGCAGAGCAGTAAAATACTGCACTCTTTCAAAATTAGAATAAATCCTGAAAATGCTAAACAAATGCATTATTTAGTTCAAGTATATTCTCAGAATCTTTCTAGAAATGCTTTTTCATTTCTTTTACTTGCATAAAAATTATCAATAAACAGGAAATATTAAATCCACCGTTTATAGTCTTTTACAGATTATGTGCAATGCTTTGTACAATTTTGCCAAACACCTTATAAATCATTGTCAGAACTGTGCTAAACAGTCATTTTGAATCACTCTATGTGCAATTATTTTTTAATCAAATATTTCATCAATTATAAGATGCATTAATCTTTGCATGTGGATAAAAATAAGTCATTTATTTCTAAAAATAGCATTTCTTCTAAGACCTTTGCCTGCCAATTTGTGTTTACGGAATTTTTCAGTTCTTTTTTTCTGTTAACCAAAGGTTATTTTTCATGTAAGCAATAGATAGACTTAACATCAATAATCAAAAGCATAACTGTATTTGCGATGAATTTAAGGGCGGTATTGAGAGCTGAGCACTTGTTCTTCAGTCATATTTTGAAGTTACACGATAAATCCTTTAAGAGAAGGGATTCTTGTGAAAAACAAACTATCTCCTTCTCTAGCGACTCAGTTTTCTTTACCCTCCATTTAGAAACACTGAAGACTTCACTTAAAGTGACGGAACACGGTGTTTACTATCTTTACACAATGCACTATTTTCATATAATAGCTTTTTAACATTTAATTCTGTGCTGTGCTTTCAAAACAGCAAGGGTTTACTACTCAGACTCCGCATTAAATATGTGCTAGGACAAAACATAATTTGGGTGTAGATAAAAATGATTTAATACTCATGTCTTCATAACATTTACTCTCATTTATTTCTAATTTTAATATTTTTATATTTTATTATACACTGTGTACATATGTGACATCATTGTGAAACATCAAAATACATCTATTATTTTCAATTATTAATGTAACAACAGATCTCAGTACACAATCTTCATTTATAAATGATCATTTTACATTATTACAGGAAAATATAAATATATAATTTTATTATTAAAATTATGAGAAACAAATTATTCTACTAAAAAGTCTATCAGCCTAAAATTGTTATTATTTTTAGTGCAAAAGAAATGTTTTCTATAGCACTTAATTTAGTATCATTGAATATTTTTAATAGTTGAAAAATTTCACTTTGAAAATTTCCTTATATATTTGCATTCTCTGATACAATATGAATTCATTTTTATGGCACCACTATTACTCATCTTTATCTAATATTCTTATTTATTTGTGAATCACAGTCCTAATACTTACCTTCCTTAAATAACCAAATCCCGAAGCTCAGAACCAGAAATACCTACCTGAAATATTATCTAAAAATCTAGACACAGTTGTTTCTACAAATGTGTGCTTAGTCTGTGTGCATTTTCATGTCGTTGCAGACTAGGGGCAATCTCATTTACAGAAGGACCATTTCAACGTAAGTGTATCTCCCTACACAAAGGCTCTCGTCACACTCTGAGAACGTGCGATTTCATTTCCCCTCCATGCAGACATTTTCACTCAGCATTTTCCAGTTCTATAATGCAAACATGCACGGAGAGGTTAAATGCAATGTTGGCTCTGCACTATCAATGCAGAGGAGCAGCACACATTTTGCACAGCCTTTTCTAAATTTAACCCTCAGTCAACAGACACGTTCCGATGTTTCACTGTGCACCTGAGCATACGCGGTGCTTACCTAAAGAAAGTAAATGGGCACAAGGCTGCTTATAAAATAAATGTCACCAGTGAATAGAAGAGCATGATCTCAGGGGTGGGGGGAGGGAGAGGAAGGATCCATGAAAGCACTTTGTTCAACATATATTTCATCATTTTAATTTGGTGACTGAAGCAGATCAAATTACAAGTAGCCACATTGCAGTTCCAGCTAGCTTCTCCTATTCTCTGGCATTTTCGTGTGTATGTTCCTGATACATTTTTTTCATTTCCCAACTCTTCTATTTCTAGGCATTTGTACCATAGGAAACTGACAGCAATTGTTCTGATTCATGGCTTAGGAGGAGCAGCTGATTAATCCCTTGTCAGCAGTCTTGACCCTGCGTGGAAAATAGAATCGAAGGCCCACTCACCAATCTATCAGGAGCAGGGTGCTCTGGCTTCCATCGCTCTTAAATTCAAGAAAAGTTTAGGGCAATGCCAAGCCGTAATCCTGCTCCTAGCTTCATAAGAACATCCTGAGAAAAGTCAGGAACATCCTAGGGAGAAGAGTTCAACGATTATGACTTTGTTCTCTGGAACAAAAATCTTATACTTTGTTTCCTCCACAAAATACTTTTTAAAAAATATCACTGTTTTAAGCATAATTATTGAAGTTTGTGTTTTGATGTAATATGCTCTGTTTAGGGAATTTTGAATCATGTTGGCTCTTCCCTCATTTGATGAGTATAGGCCACTCTCTCTCTTTGAACATGGGACTCTAATGTGTACTTAGTATAAAATAATTGCAAATAACTCCTATTTCCAGAGTGATGTGTATGTGCTACACCACTTCTAAAGAATATCTACATGATATAGTTTAAAACACAAATGACAGGCTTTGAAAACCATTCAGTTCTTGAACGACGAACGCCCTAAACTGCATGCATTCCTACTTTTAATCAGGAGAAAATCTTAATTCCGTGAATTGTATTCTCAGAACTTATGATTAAAATACAGAGATGAAGTGGAATCTTGCCCTCCCTCCCGTTTTTTCAAAGAGGACCATGTGCAGGAAGGCACTAATGTGTGAATTTTATTTACCACTATAAAACAGATTGGAAAAGAAAGCAACCTGAAAACCTGTCAAATAATGTGAGATCCTAAAAGGCACAGGGTGTTCAAGATGGTGGCCACAGAGGACTCACAGACTGAGTCTCAGAATTAAAAGCTATGCACAGCTAGTAAACACATACATGAAAGAGAGAGAGAAAAAAAGAGACAGAGAGATCTAGAAAGACACACAGAGAAACAATACAAAAGAGAAAAGAGAGACAGAGAAGAGAGAGAGAGAGAGAGAGAGAGAGAGAGAGAGAGAGAGAGAGAGAGAGAGAGACCCAGCTAGGATGCTAGAGGCAGCTGAAATGTGCTGAAATCCTCCCCTGCAAACTGCATAATAGCACTTTCCATGTTCCCTTTCTGTCATCCCCTGTAACCATCAAGTTCGGGTTCTGCGGCAGTCAGGTGCACAAGCACAGAGCTCTTACGGCTGACTGCATAGAATCCCGAGGAAAGCCTCATCTGTACCATTTCTGAACAGTAATAAATAGCACTTTTTATACATTTAGATTTTCCCTGCGTATATTTAAGGCGAGTTATGCAGAGCTTTCTTGCCTACCCTCTTAAAGCATAGGTTTAATTCCGAGAGCATCTTTCATTCTGAAAACGCAGCCCTTTGATCAAGTGACATTTGCATTTCTGTATGGGGAAGGGCTTCATGTTCTTTTCATGTGCACCACCTATAACTACGTGTATCTCGTCTTGCGCTAGTCACTATTTAAAACACTGGCTAGCAAGTGTAGCTTTGTGGATAGAATCTATATGTACTGTGCAGAAGGAAATAGAAAAGAACAAATGAAAGTTCGAAATGAATAATTTTTTTGAATCAAATATAGTTTTAGCATGATTGTTTTAAATACTGTATACCCAAATACAGAATGCAATGTTTGTGTCTGAAATAATGTAGCATCCTCAGATTGGACATATCTTACCATTTATTTCTTTTATAAAACCAAGTGGGGTGCTTTTCAGTGCTTTGCACATCCTGTTGGAATGGCCTTAGAAATAATAATGGAACAAACTGTAGTTAACCTTGTGACACTCAAAAAGTTTAAATATGAGGCTGTGGTTTCATGAAAATATGTCCTTTGAAGGATCAGCGAGCCTGTGGCATTGTCTGTGAAAATGGGAAGAATTTATAAGGTTTCTGCGTGTCTGATCTTTATCAGGTTTGCAGTGATTCCTGTTTTATAAAGTGACATATTTTTATCCCTGCTGCACAGAGAAATGTTCTTTTTCTTTTCCTCCAGAAAGATGGCAGAAAACCGTTTTCCAACCTTGTCTGCTTCATTTATCTACATGTGGATATTAAAACCGTCTCATCTCAAAGGCCCGCAAACACCTTGTCAATAAAGTAGTAAATTAAACTGTGGCATAAAAACATCACTCAGTAGATTTTCTCATTAGCAGCTGAGTATTTTAGCCACTTTCAGGCTTAGGGTTTTAACATTTGGTAAATTCTACTAAGATAAGATTTATGCCTATTGAGCAACGTCACCCATTTTATTCTTTAAAGAATTGTTTAAATGCAATATGTATTTCACATGAAAACATAAGCTTATTTGCTAGGTTTTACATGGCATTTTTTGTTAAAGTGGTAAGTTTACATGTTACACTATTTTGTTCAGATTCATCACCAATCAAAGCTAAGGGAAACAGAAATCACCAATCTGTGAATCAGAGAATTTGTTTTCTAATGTCAAAATTACAATCTTGGAGAGGCTTTCTGTGTCCTCACTAATCGATGGTTCTTTTCTCTTTTCCCCATCTCCCCAGCAAGGCAGCAAGCGGGAATTCTGAAGAAGGAGATGCTTCTTAGATATGACTGCTTGGAAGGTGCTGTTTGCAAGCTTATTTGCTTTTGTGTTATGTTCATAAGCAGAATATAATTTATTTCTGCATATCTGCTAGCCTGGACAAATCAAGGTGACAATCCGTGGTTAGCTCTGTCAGGCCCTTTGTCCCAGCGCTGCTGTGACTGGAAGTACAATGGAAGCAAAGTGAATATCTAAGAGTCCAGCTGCCTTGTTGTGACAGCCCTGTCCTTCCATGGCAGTGTGTCAGCTCCTGTTTGTGTACCAGTGGCCAATCCGTATGATGACAATGCAAATTGTGTGAAAGGTCTCCTAGAAGATAACAAATCAAGCTGAGGGTTGAGGTGCAGGAAGGAGAGGAAAGGGGAGGTTGGATATGTGTCTTAGGAAAATAATGACCTGTAAAAGGTTGTATTTTTGATACAGCGATTATATTCAATCACAGGACCCTTATGCCAATCCTGGCATGTGTCTCAAAGACCCAGGTAGGCGCTTACACTTAAATCGATCTTACCATTTCTGTGTGCAAGGTTCTGCATTAATGTTACTTTCTGAGCTGTTTATATTTCATTTGCGCATGCAATTAATCATCTTTACTGTGTTGATGCTACTGGCGTCAGCAGTGTGACTTAATTAAATTTGAAATTATAGTACAGTAAATATAGGCTTCCAACTAGCCAGGCCAAATTAAATGCTGTGGTCTATTTCTTACCCATGGTGTCTTCCAATTTAAGTGTTCATTTGAAAGGTTACTTTTCAGACTAAAATCCAGGGTTGTATTTTTTTTTCCTTTTTCTTTTCTTTTAAATTTAACTGTTGCTAACCTAGAATAATTCTGCTTCCATACGTACTTAATTCTTCTTTGTCATATCTACTTCCAGCTTTATGAATACAATGTGATCTATAATTATTGCATTACCTTTAATCCTTTTCTCCTCAGACGTTAGAGTTTCTTTAAGAAATATTTTCAGCCCTTAGTACATTTTCCACTTTCCTCTGATACGCCGCCTGATGCCTTTAAAAGGTCTCTCCTCCATCTTGTTTCAGGCTGGTGATCAAGCAATTAACCCACAAAATGGAGGGCCTCCATCTCTCTCTATATACCATCCTTAGATGGTCGGTTTTACCTGTGTGAAACCTCAAGGGAACCAGTTTACTGCTGATTGTGTGAAACTGGCCTCTGTCAGGAGAGACCATAGAAGCTTAAGGTTTTTTATGTGGTGTCACTAGAGAAATGTCACAAAAGCAAGACGTGCACTGCCCTGGTTTCTTACTGGAGAGAGTAAAAGTTTAAGCTACTTATTCAAAATTTCCAAAGAGAAAGCATAAAATTACAAAACACTGCTGACATCATCTCTTTATATGTTTATTGTTTTGTGCAGTACAATGCCCTCCAAACAGTTCCTACCATGTCTAGCAAGGTGTCTGAACAGAAAGCTCATCATGCCATTCCATTTATACATACAACACGGGATTTGAATTCTGAAAATTTTGCCTGTAAAGTGTAGCACAAGACTTGTGTGTAAAAAGCACATGTTTTTTTCTTTTCGTTTTTTTTTAATGCAGTGCTGCCTTGTCTGCACTTTTTGAAATTGCATATTTATCAGTTCATGAATTATTCATGAGATTGGAAAAAGGCTGGGGAAGGGGCTGTGCTAGGAGGATGAGGAAGAAGAAGGACATACACAAATGCATATATATGCTCGAAATACTTGGGAAGTGCTTTTACACTGAATCCTCGCAGTTCTGTACCGGACAGGCTGCAATTTGTATTTTTATTCCTGTGGGTCGTGTTCACATCCAGTAGTGTATGCTTTGATATGCAAGAATTGTTTTGCTATGTTTTCTGTGTCCTTGTGTCCTTTGGTGGGGGGAGATCTGAAGAGTATAGTTTGTTTAAAATTAAGGGTAATGGGGACTACAATGAACAGTGTGTATCAAAAAACTTCTACAGTATAGAATGTTTAATAAATATTCATCTTTGTCGGCCTTGATTGTTGTGAAAAAGAGCTGACAGATTGAAGATTAATGAAACATTTCATAAATTAGAAATGAAACCCTCAGCAGAATGTCCAAAGTAGCAAGCAGACATGGCTTAAACTTGAGATTTGGCTGGTGAAGTAGCCCATTCTCAGATCCAGCATTTTCTCTGTGCTTTGGAAAAATACACTTCCCTTGTGTGCTGACACAGAGCATACATTCAGCTTCTCATTACATAAATAATGTTTTCTATCTGTTAAAAGCAGGTTGATAATTTTGCCCTAGTTTTTAAAATAATAAGAAGAAGAAGAAAGAATACAAAAGAGCAACAAGCCAGAAAGGACTTTCATTAGTTCATTAGTGATCAGAAACACTTTAGAAGGCAAGGCAACAGCAAATAAAGGGTAGGATTATAAACCTGTGTTTCCCGGATGCTTTGTTGGATGTTATCTGTGTTTGCTGTGAGTACAGATGTTTTGTAAGGTTAGGGCCAACCATTTAAGAGCACACCCATTTTTGTGTTATACTCCACAATACAATCTTTTCCTAGGAAGCAACCCCCCCCAATCTAACCCTCCCTGTAAAGAAGAATTGGTAGCTTGTGATACAGATTATAAAATCCCCACACAGTTCCCTGTGTAAGGCATGTGACTCACAACAGCATATTAGCCTATGATAAGAGACAGGGGTTTGTGATCCATACCATCCTGAAAAAACAAAAACAAACCAATATGCTACAAAGGAAAAACCCGTACTTACATGTTATGTACAAAATGCTATATTTTAGTATCTGGATGTCTCAACCTGGTAGTGGCAGATTAAAGTTGAAGCAGTAACCTTCCCTTTCTTCCTTTAGTGCTCTATGCGCTTGGGTTTGCCACCTTTTCTGTATGGTTGTCCTAAACACTCACCAGAAGTGCCTCCTTCCTATCTGCCAGAGACATATAATTTAAAAGTGGGCTAGCAGAGTGTATAAAAATGTTGAGCCTAATCACTCCCTAATGACAGCGACTTATGTCTTCAGTGCAGTCGATTTGTTTCCTGGGTTTTAAAAGTAGATTATTTCCATGGTGCAGGCTTAGTGTAAGCTGCTGAGAAACCACAAGCACCACACTTCAGCCTGAGTTTGGGAAGACCGCCAAGGGTAATCTGATTAAAAGGGCATTTTTTACATCATTGTGCTGCTTTGGAAATTCTGCATAGCCCAATAGAGTGAGGGCTGAAAAAAATGCTTTAGGAAGAATAACTAGTTTTCTGATCTAAATTAAAAGCTTGATGATTTCCTTCAACCCAAGTGCAACACATACACATGTGCTTATTAATACAGCTGTTAGCCACAGTAAGTGAGTTCATGGTAACTCGATACTGATTTGGGGTACCTTCTCCGATTCACTTTGGAACACATGAATTCCATGTGCTTCTCATGTCCTATGTGTGAGAATGAAAACAGTGTATTTCTAGTTTAGTTCTGTTTCTGTGACCAGCATGCATGTGTTCTGTGCTCTGCCCTGAGAAACAGTCATTTGTGGTCTGCACTGAGAATCGGAAAGTTAAGGTTGCTTGAGAAGTTTAGCAGCTGTAAGTTGTTAAAAGGTAATTATCATGTCTTAAATCTTCGGTGGCTTTTGAAAGATGTAATACTAATTAGATATGTCATGTTTGCACACAGAAGAATACAACCAAAAGAGCCTTTCTTGCCTCATTTTTAAGACATTTCCATACTCTTCTGTGACATCTACCTATGCAAGTAAGACATAATTAAAGTGGTTCTAATTGTCCTCACGGCCTCAGAGTAAACAGGAGGTTTATGTGAGTCCTTATCCATGAAAATAGAACAGTGTTTTATTCGTCCAATGCTTGTTCAGATTGTCTTCGACAAATATTTTTTAATGTCACTTATTCAAGGCCTTCATAGAATGAATCATATTCTCTTCTTGTCGTCTGTAAGATGGTTTAATTCTTTTCTGTCTTCTCACTAACAAATCAAAAATTTTAAAGCAAATGAAACATTGTAATTTGATACTATGACTTTTTTTCTGAAGTGAACAGTAAACCAACCATATTTTAATTGTAGGTGTGATTGTTTGACAAATGGACCAAAGGCAGGAAGAGCTGTCTGTAAATCAATGCTTGCCTAGCCCTTTTCCTTCTCCTAAAAGACAGCCCTGATGGAGCAAGAAAACCTCATACATAGCTTGAAACCAGTGCTCAGAAGTTAAGGAGGGTGGGACGGTGTTCCTTCACCAAAGGTGGATGCTGCTCAGCTACAGTGCTTCTTCTTCCCTTAAATACTCTCCCTCGAGCCTATCTAAACTTTATTTTGTCAAAATAAGAGCTAGGCCCATGACGGATATACTTTTTATATGTATTAAAGTGCCCCCATTAGCCAACATAGCTTTCTTAAGGCTCAACGTCATTAAAAGATATTTAGTTATCCAGACTGATGCTCTTCTGAACTCAGTGATCTTCATGACAATAAATTCTCAAGTACAATTTTTTTTCTCATTAAATGTTTAAAAGATGGTGGCAAAAAAATGGCCAATCTCCTAAAATGCATTTTATAACTTAAGATAGCATGAAAGGAAGTTCTGCAAACAACCACATTGAAAAGAGAAACCCAGTGCTGCTGTAGAATGAAACTGGCTTCTCCCCCGATAAACATCTGTAAGTGTTGATTAAGGATTACAGTTCTTCTATTAATTTACTCCCAGGGAGCACTGAACCAGAATGGCTCTAGAGTATGTGACAGAGGAGAGTCAATGGCAAAATGATGTTTCCACAGGGTTGTGCTTTGGGACAGGGATGGGGGTCACAGCATGGTAAGCCCCTCTCTGAGACAGTGAGATTGTCAATAGGAATTCACAGTACGTTTTATGGTCTTCATTCCTCCTGCAGAACAGAATGGCTACTTTGACTCAGGCACATTAATATGAATGGCCCAGCATTATATAATTGAAGATTTTTTAAATCCTTGCACCACTGTCAGATTAGAGAGCAGAAGCAGGGCTCCAGGGTGCCAAGGACATATCACTGTGACCAGAGAGACAAAGGGAAATGAATTGATTCTGTAGAGGTGCAGGCAAGAGTGAAGAGGTGTAGCTCCTTTCTCTACAATAGGCGTGTTATTTTAGAAGCCATCCTTTGAAAACCTTCAAGGAAAACATTGGCTATGAGAGGCTGTAACTCTACATAGCCACGTAGGCGTTTTGTAGCACTAGTAATGATTGTGAACAAGTCTTGCCCTTTGAAGTTCAATGGTGTATAATTTTAATTTATATTTTGGATATTGCTTTAAGATTTTTGAATTTTGTGCCACTTAAAATGAGATATTCACATCAGGAAGATGTCCTGCTGTTTTGGGATGGAGAAGAGGACACCATTAAAAAATTCTTGATAATCAAGGCCACCTGTGATCCTGGGCTGCTTTCTGGAGCACAAAGACATAGAGGAAAGCTGTGCTCCAAACCAGAGCAGATTTCTCTGATCCACAAGATAGTTAGGCCTCTTCCCATTAAGAAAAAAGAAAGCTACATCACTGTGGGATCAGCTGTTCTCTGTTCCTCCTAAAAAGTAAATAAATAATAAACGAGGTGGTTGCTATTTAACAAAAAGCCCAGTGACCTTAGTACACTGGCTGCTTTGAAACACCAATCTATTTAATGATGCAAATTACAAACAGAGGAAAAACATCAGAAGAATCTGTCTGGAAATTAGCTCATTTGACTGAAAATTAGCAAGCGTAATCGAACTTGCAGGATTTAGATTTTCTCTGCAGAAGCCTGCCAGGGAGCTTTGGTCATATTCCATCATTTGAGTACTCACTAGACCCTCTGGGAAGGTTGAAATTCAGAGAGGGTAGCTAGGTTCTATCTGGAAACTTATAATAACCAAATGCCTTCTCAATTTTCAGTTAAGACCTTATATTTCTTAAGAAACATTCATATGATAGATTTTTGTAAAGACAATGCAGAAAATATAAGCTAAGGTACTGATATAATTAGTAGTTCTGAAGGTACTGATTGTAACTATTTTGATAAATAACCAGTGTAGGTGCAGGAGTATTTTGCTTTGGTTTGAGGATATGCTATGTTATCACCATGACCCAGTTCATGCAGAGAGAACCCTTGTAAACACTGAATCTAGTCAAAGCCTTCAAAGACATACTTAAAACACAAGCCTGCTATGGCTATGAATAATTCTGAAGGTCATACAACTGTACCATGTAGAGATGACAGTATCAGGTCATCAGGACCTGTATTAAAACAGTGATTCTTAAATTGAGAAAAGGATTCGACCCACATTAAAACTGACATTTTACTTTCTAAGAACTGCAAATAAGCCTTTAGAAAGGACTTTGAAGAGTTTTAGAAATATTTGTGATTTCACATTTTTATAGATTAATAGGGTGCCTATACTTGTCTGTTTATAACATCAAAGCAGCGGAAGTCCTATTTGCAGTGCACACCTTTCCCTGCACACCCTGCCGTGCCATCAGACCTCTGCGTCTAACAAAGAAAAGCAGGGAACCTAAATGGTGACAGTGCACTACAAGTTTTAACTTCAAGGTAACTGGTAAGTGGTAAGAGTCTAATAAACACATGAAATAGCCTTATGTCTTATAGACAATGAAGAGGTTAAGTTAAAAAATGTAGTAGTTCACAGTGTGACTGGAACCTTCTAATGGTATAGACACAGTGGAAGAGAGTTTGCCACTACTGTTTGTATATCACAATAAAATAATAATATTGATTATTTTAGGCAGATTGTTGCAAAAATAAATCATAAATATTTTCATAATTTTATTTTAAAGAGTAAAATGCATCATTATTTGTTATTAAAGATGTATCATTATTTGTTATTATTATTATTATTTAAATTTTAATGAAAACCTCTGGTAATAGTTTCTCAGTTCCTTTTGAGAAATATGACAGTTCATAAATAAGTCAGATTTAGTTATTGCAGACAAAATGTAATTCTTAACTTTTCATGGAAAGCATAACTTATATTTGAAAGTATTTTAACACATCTGAGATTATTTTGCAATTTTATTTCTATCAAAATTTTTAAATGAATGTTTTAATGATAAAATAGACTTAATCTTGGCACAAAATATCAGTATCAATGGCACAACATATCCTACTTTATTTAATTGTGATATTCCATTCTATCACATTAGAGTAATGGTAATTCTATATTTAAGCATTTTCACTTGAAAATTATGTGAAAGATACTGTGGGTTACCATTCTGCTATATTTTTAATTAAATTCATGGGCTATCATTAATTGCTTATGAAATCATATTTTCAAATTAACCTACATAACTTTGTGCCAATGCAGGTTATTTATCTCTTCCGTTCTTGTTTAGCTAGCATTTAATATTTTATTTACTTATCTACCATCATCATCTTTAATTGGCAGTGAAGCAAGGGGTTATCAAAGAAAATAGTTTTTGACACTGTTTATATAAAGTCTCTGCCTCCTCTTCAGCATACACTCTCTCCTGTTTGTCCAGGACATACCCCAATAGCATCTGGTTTCATTTTGTTATTAATATGATAAACATCTAGTGTGAAAGCAATTTTTATAATGACAAAGAAAAATTTAAATAATTGCAGTAGAAATCTCTTTTCTTCAATGCCCTTTTGGGATCAGTGTTCATAGCGTTACACATATTCAGTACTTGACACTACACAATTTGAATTTTGTAATCTGAACAGTTTTCTGAAAATGTTCCACCCCTAGCAAGAAATTACCCAATATTCCCTATCCCCTTTCTTTTCCCACCACATACCCTGGATCCTGCCTCCAGTTTTGTGTATTGAGAGAAACTGAGAAGTAGCAGGTACTCACGGTTCATGCGCCAACACCTAACTATTGTTTCAAGCTTAAGTTCTTATCCTTGGGGCAACAATTCTTAAGGTTGCTATAGAATGCTTATGCCGAAGAGGAACACGGAAACACACCGACGTTCGCACCAGCTAATATACTTTCATCATTTTTCCATTTGGTCTGCCTTGATCCTTCCTCCATGTTTGGTAAAGGAAGCCCCAGCTCTGAGATCTGATGATATCAATAACATGAGGTCCATTTAGGGACTGAGTTAATTCTGAAGCACAATATATTTAGACACACAGTTCTTGCAGTTCAGATAAGTTGTACTGTGCTGTGTAATACATATCCCGTCAGTACATGTACGTATTAGAATAAACTTGTAACGTACTATATATGCACACTTGGCCCATTAATACTACCATAAATGACAAATGGGTGTATTAGTTCAGTTCATCACAAATATGTCCTGTGTGAATTAAAAATGTGCATGGCTTGTAGGAAGTAAGCACATTTTAATGTATATGGAGAAAATACATTTTTCTATAGGAAATCATAATGATTCTGAGTCTTCAACTTCGCCTTTGACAGATTCTGAGTGAAACCTCCTCCGCTGGTGGGAAGTGGGAGGAGGGGCGTGTTCTCTGTGTAAAGAGGTGGTGCTGATGGAGGGAGCCGGACTTTCTGTTGCAGCTGCACACCCATCCTGACTGTAGGCTTTGGACAGCTCCTCTGCTGGGAAATAGCGGCTGGCCACTGCTCTTTCGCACCCCGCCCCCATTTGCTCCTGGCTTGCCAGTGATCTGGTCTCTGGGAGTCAGCCGCAATGACTGACTATCCACAGCAGGAGACTGTAGGAAGGACCCATATTGGGTGCACGCGCGGGTGGAAGGGAGAGCTCTGCCACGTCGTGGAGAGGCAAGAAGACAGGGGCGGAGGGTGGCAGAGTATCTCTCCGATTCTCAAGGCCGAGAACAGAGGCACCTATTGAAAAACAAGAAAATTCTATTTTAGCAGCATGCTGCCTCCTTAAAGCAATGAGTGCTGTGGGCACCACCTGCCTGTGAGACTTCCGTTGCTAAAGGCCTAGTGCTTTAGACGATTCTCTTTGCTTTATGGAATTGCCTTTTTTTTTTTTAAAGCTTCCATTTGTTTACTTACTCCACCACCACCACTAGGTCATTTGTGCTCTAGTCATTACACAAAAGTAAATATTAACAACAGGGATGGGACTGTGGAATTGCTTTACCCATATGCAAAATTAATGCTTTTCTTTCTTCAGGAACAATGGCAGTTCAAAAAGCTTCTATAAAATATGTTACAGAAATATAAAATGAACCCTTCCTGAAGTCGGCATCCTCTGCATTCTAAAAATGAAAAATTTAACTAGGTAACTGGTAAAGAAAGAAAATACTGCGTATTGGACACTGTAAGTCAAATAAATTGAACATTTTAGTCAAAAAAAAGTCTAGATATCTGCATCCCATGACTTCCTGAGTAATAAGTCTCACTTAGCGTTCTCCCATTTTCTCAGTGTAGACATTCTCCAAGGCACTGCGCACATAGAATGTACACTTACGCGCTTCACTAAAAGATCCGATGCGAGGCAAGCAGCCAGAGAGAACTTCAAGGATTTGGCAAAGGCGAGGACATATTTTAACCTATCCCAAATTCTCATTTTGAACATGTAAAATCTCAGTCACTAGAAAAAATAAATTTAATTATGTGTAGTTCAGTACATTCTCCACAGAACTGATACCAGAAATAGTTTAAGAACAAACTGTCCTAGGTTTTATTTTTACTGGATCTGTAGGTAAAACTGCCAAACTGTCACTTAAAAAATGTTGCATGCAACCAGATTTTGGAGTCCTCATTTCTGGTTTAGAACTTTGAAATTAGCAGCCAAATGTTTGGATATTCACTTGTGAAGTTGTGCAGATAAAAATGCCAGGATGTCCCAAAGCATTTCTTCCTCTAAATGGAAGCACAAAAAGATTACCAAGTAAAAAACATGCTGAAAGGAAGGACAGCAGTGGAGAGGACGAATTTACAATGTGTCTTACTTTGACCCACTTTAGGACGTTTCCTTTCTACCAAACTTTATTGACAGAGGCACTGTCAGCATCCTCCGAGAACCTTTGGGGTCATCACCTGGATGGATCTTGCCATTGTACACCCATCCTGCCTCTTTGCTGCTTGAACGATGGGGTGCATTATGCCGGGGCTAACGTCAATGTGACAGCCATACTAGAAGGGGAAAGAGCTCTTGGATAGCTCCCATTTGTCACTGCCGTTCCCAAATCACTGCCCCAAAGGCACTGCACCCACCTTCCCCCTGCCCTTCTGCACACAAAAGGAGCAAGACTCGGAACATTTCTTGTTGTTCTCTAGGTTGCTTCGGTGGAGAAAGATCACCATGGTCTGATTTAGTGTTTTCAAATAAGTGTGCCCTCTGCCACTGCTCTCTATTGAGAGACAACACAGCCCAAGCAGAGAGTTCAGCTTGGCCACTAATAGAACACAAGTGCTGCTTTGTCAGGCCACGAGTGATTACTTGAACAAGTGCCAATGAAGAAACCAAACATTAGAGCTGGGCACTCCAGACCCTCAAGACAAAGGGCCAATTGACTTTCCTCATTAGTTTTTGTGCCAAACATGTAAACACAGTTTCCTCTCTATCTTTGATGCTCAAAACATGCCAGCTTGTTAACGTCTTGGGTGGTACTGTGGTTTATGAGGATGTAAAGACTATTGTGTTGAGCTGGACACTTTTCTCTCTTTTATTGGAAAACAGGTTTTTTTTCTATTTTTTTCAATAATGAAAGGAAAGTCTTTGCAACAGTTTTCAAGATTATTACTAATCTTGATTCAAACGTAATGATCTAAAAATGAGCTAGAGATAAAAAGGGAGAGGGGGAGGGAGAGGAGAGGAAAAGAGAAGGGACTAGGAGGGAAAGGACAGCTAGACCTTGTATTCAAATCTGTGATAAATGTTTCCAACATGAAAGTTCCCATGAGCACTGGTGGGTTTATAACAGGGATCTGTCTGTGGCTAAATTTACTATGGATACTGACACTGAGAAGTTTACATCAGAGTCTCATTGGCTCTTAGATGCCCTCTCTATTGCTTGTCTCTCCCTGTTTCTTACTACTTTGGTTACTATTTACACCTTCATTTCTTCATACATTCTGTGCCTAGGACTTTGATTTTGGCTTCTCAAGCAAGAAGAAAGTGTCTATAAAGTCATTGGTATTTGAGTTGTTCTGTGGAAACACAGAATTGAAAATTCTGCCTATGAGTAGGCTAGCAGGAAATGGTATCGCTTCAGTGGCCAGATTATGGTTCTTATGACTATTGAACTCCAAGAAGCATCAACTTCTTCAATGCAAAATAATTCTAACCTAAGGAAATAGTCAACATTGAAGTGTAATAGCCCAACATATTGTGTGACTTAATGTAAATTATTGAAAGTCATCTTGTCACATCTGTTAATTTCAAAATCCAAATATTCTTTACATCAGCAATTTTATTTCTAAAATATATATTAAACAGACCACCATAGCATATAGTTAAACAAGAGTTGAAGGTGAAATCTCTAGACTTCAAGTCACTTGGGGACTAGTTGAATAAATCATGGCGAACCCATTCAAAGGAAAATTATGTATCAATTAAAAAGGAATGTTACTATAGGTATCAAAGTAGAATAATCCCCAATTTAGGTATTTTTCTGTGTGAAATACAATACATCCAGCTATGTGTATATTAATCTAACATTTCTGTGAAGGCATACATAATATAGTCATAGGTCATTTCTGAACTACATAGATAATTGATAATAAAGTTGCCATAGGAGTGGGTAGCTGGTTTCTTAAAATCAGATGAGGAGTGAACATATATTTTACTTTATCACCTTGGTACTTTTTAAATTTTTATATCATTATGTCCCTTACTGTCATGAAATTAAATTTCTCATTTAAATTATATCTTATAAGCAATATATGAATACATAGACCATTACTGAGTTATTTTCACCCTAAATATAATGGTTCTACGGAAGAACTCTGGGGTATTAGGACTGAGTATTGATGTATTTTTTTGTTACAAAGCAGGAAGATGTTTGGGACCAAGGAAGTGAAATGATAATCAGGGGAGTACAAAACTTTGGGAGGCAGGAGAAAAATATTTGGAAGCAGCAAAGGGGATTCTGAGTCCCTGATGAATTAAGTACTAGAAAATGGGAAAACCATAGAAGTACATTACCTAAAAACACCAAATCAGAAATCAAAAGGCAAAATAAACTATTAGGCAATTTGATATGATGCTACCCTTGGTCAGAAAACCAGTAAGATGTTTTGAGGAATGCCAGGAGCATGCCTAACTTACAGCAAGTTTAGCATTATGGGAGGTGCATTAACTCTCCTGGGCCACTAGGGTACCATTTAATACTGTGTTCTATCATTGTAGCCAATGGACTAGAAAGAGATTATTTCAAAATAATGACACCCCAGAGGCCTGGAAGAGTTAATGTTTCTCCTAAGTGACTGACTTTCCATTAGGGAGTTATTTAGCCTCTGGGGAAGATAGAATTTGTTCCCACAAAACACAGTGGTTAGGAGATAACAGCTGAGAGGCAGAAACATGGGTGAGCCCAAATGTCTCTTGACTTCTCTCAGATTCATGCTGCTACCTAGGTCAGTCTTTTATATTTCTTTGTTCCACCACAATTAGGAAAAGGACCACAGTATTGTATTTGACTCAAGTCCAGATATTACATATTAGATGTTAGGAAAGCACCTGTGTGAGAAGTGGGGAGATAACTAAGTGGATGTAGTGCTTGCTGAACAAGCATGAGGATCTAAGACCAGATCCCCAGCACCATCATCAAAGCTAACCAGGGCATCAGGCCTACAACCTCACAGGCACAGATGCAGAAAGAGCCTTTTTTATTTTTTTTTGGTTTTGTTTTGTGGGAGGGAGTATTAGTCCACTGAAAAAATGAATTCTACATTAAAAAAAAGGATATAACCCCCAAAAAACATCGTGGCACACAGTAGAAGACATTTTTGATTTACACTCATGCATGTATAGACAAGCATATTTACAGACACACACATACTCATATACACACACACACACACAGAGAGACATATGCATCTCACACACAATAAAAACATAAAGACAGCACCTGTAAGAGACCTAAAATAAAATGCTTTTCATGGTAGAAAAAACCTGTTCGAGAGCCACAGATTTCAGCACTGGAAATCAAACCACCAGATATCATTCCTCAGATTGCTATAACTCTCTCAGGGCATTAGGCAAGTTTCTTGACTTATCTATAAAGCTTACATATTCTTGTTTAGAAAATGAGAAGTTCAGACTTGATGATCTTTAGTGTAGTGTATATCTCTAAATTTACCATTTACAATTAGCCAAATACCTAAGAAATAATCAGCTAAAAGAAAATATGAAATTCACAGTAATCTTAACTTCCTCAAATCCTCCCGTATTTCTGTCATCACAAAGAGATGAAGTATGTAAAGTTCAAAGAATGCACATTCACACAGCAAAGAAGTGTGAAAGAAAAGACTAAATAGTGGGAGGGAATGGGAGGAGAGGAGTGGGAACTTGGATTAGTATGTATAACAAAAAAGATAGTTTGCTTTCTTTTTTAAAAAAAAATTTAAATGCCCATTAGGGACTTGCCTCTTTATATATTTTAACCTATGTTGTATTAAAGAATACTAAGATAAAAGAATAATGGATAATTATTGATAATTTCATTATAATTATTGATTATAATATAATCAATTATTATAAAAATAATAAAGAATCCATAGTCACACTAACTTTTTTTTACAAATTAGGTAAGGGAATTTATAAATTAAAAGGGAATTTATAAAAATGAAACAAACAGAAAAGAGATTAAATTTTCCAGAAAAAAGGGAAAAAATGGGCAACAAAATTAACAGGAAAAGGAAATTACAAGCTAAAACAGGGTATCAAGGAAACTTACAATACAAGGCTTTGTATAAAATTAATAAAATATTGGAATGAGGGATTTAGCAGTTTTACATAGGTCAATATGTAATCCATTATTAATGATTATAGCTATATAATGTAACATATTTATTCTTGAAAATACATAACTCTTAAGCTTCTTCATTGTTTGGGATAGAATTTTGATGTTAAAAATGGTTTGAAGATTTTCCATCAAATTAAAGTCATAAAGGTTAAAAGCAAATTTAGTGAGGCCATCAAAAACACCATATCAGATCACACACCACACACACACACACACACACACACACACACACACACACACACTGATTGCTATAATTAATAATAAAACTTTAACATATACAAAAGGTAGGAAGTGTTATTATTCTAAGTTCTCTACAACTTTATACACTTTCTTAAATCAGCCAAAGACTAAGTAAGTTGGTACTTAGGAATAGAATTGAGAGGAATTCATTCAATTTTTTTTCTTCTGCTTCAGGATTGTATTAGATTTACAAAATTTTGATGATGTTGTATTTCATTTTTTTGTGCAGGGAAGAGCATCTTTAAATATATTCTCAGATAAGTAGAACATTTGTTTCATTTTCATTATGATCCAATTTCAGATGAAAAACGACACAGGAAAAATTCATGGAAATACATCTTAATACCAAACTTTTATTCAGAATCTCTTTAAGATGTTGATACTGTAAGATAGAGTGAACAGCCTACGCACAGTGCTACTGTTTCTAATAGCCTTGTGCTTCAAAACACCTATTCTCTGTATGTCTCCAGCTTGCTATTTTAATGTTGCAATTCAACTTCATTCACAAAACAGACAAATCAACTAACACACCAATATGTACCCTAACATATTAGATGTAACCATGAATGGTCAAATGGTCTTCTGCTTATTCAGCTTTTATATATATAAAACAGCTTTGTGTTTAAAGTTTCTCAAGTGTGAAAGGATGATGCAGTGATGATATAGCAACCACAGAAATTATTCATTATACAACACTCTCTACTAAAGGTTATCCATTAATGTAGCCATTCTAGCATGTAAGACTATTACCATTACTGCCAGATCCTACTGAGGAACTTGGAGGCACCAAAAGAGGATGTCAATCTTCAATACAGTTTGTTTATCTTCATCTTAACATAGGTGAGAGATGAAAAGTAAATATTAAACCCATCATTCTCCAAAAGCTCACTCTTAACTTTCTTCTGCATGTCCTTTCTTTGCTGGTCACCCCCATAATTACTAATAATACCTCTCTGATTCTACATAATATGTTTCCAATTTTATTGTCTAGTCTTTCAAACTACTCAAATCATCCCATGTGTGTTATATGTTTATGCTATTATTTAACTCACATATTAGTTTTGCACTTCTGCATATTTCATAACCACAGGAATTACATAAATACTATTCTCCACAGAACAAAGTTTTTGTTTGACCTATATAAAAGTATATGATTTTATTTTCATACATTTATTTCTTGAAAAAAGTGAATTTCAAGCATTAACTGAAGTAGGGTCATGCAACACATTGTGCTTATCACAGTGTTACATGTATTTTTACTCCATATGTAGGTCATGTTTTATTAAGTGACTATTTACTGTGACAATTACCTGTCAGTTGTTCATTTAATTGCGTGCAGAGGTATATGCACATAGGTGCACTTTTGTGTGGAGACACATGGTATATACATGTCTGTGCACATGGATCTGGAGAGGTACATGCATGTGTATGTGCCTGTATGTGCAAGTATATTCGCTGGTGTGTGTGTTTGAGAAGGTCAGAGTTTTAAGTACAGAGTCTTTGTTGCTCTCCACTTTATTTTTTAGTGCAGGGCATCTTACTTATTCTTAAATTTGCTATCTAAGCTTGACTGACTGCCAGTGAGCTCCTAGGAGTGCTGGCTTTTTAGATTCATGTAGGCAGAGGTGACTGCTCATTTGTTTCCCAACTGCTCAGACCTGAATAATCACAGAGAACCTATATTAATTAAAACACCGTTAAGCTATGATTCATACATATTTCTAGATAACTCCTACATCTTAAATTAACCCATTTCTATTAATCTATGAATTGGCACGAGGCTGTGACTTACTGGTAAGAATCTGGCATCTGTCTCCTTCAGCAGCTACATGGCATTTCTTTGACTCTGCTTACTCTATCTTTCCATCTCTGTTCTGATTTTCCACCTGGATGTACTCTTCTAAGCCATTGGCCAAAACAGTTTCTTTTTAACCAATGGTAATAAACAATTATAGTATATCAAGGGGAATCCCACATCAGATGCACATTGCCACACCTATCGTTTTATATGGGTCTGGGGGTCAGGTTTCTGGTCCTACTGTTTGCATAGCAACACTTGACCAACTGTGCCATCTTCCTAACATTTTAAATTGCTGCTTTTAAATGGATAGTGGGAATTTTTTGTTTTATTCATCATCTCCTAAAGAACATTTTTAAAATTCCATTTTCTTCATACAATGCTTTAGCTAAACTTTAGTTTCTTCTTGAAAAAATTGTTCTAGAGACTGTCTTTCTTTATCTTCTGAGCTTGATCAACTGTTTTACAGTTGTGCTAGGGATTTCCTAAGAACTGCTCTCATCTTCAGAACTTTTACTACCCCCTCCCTCTTTCCTCTGAAGCTCCTCCTCTTACTGTTACTCTTCCTGGGGTTTCTCTGATATAGGAGGTTCTTATGTTTTGTGTTGCTTTCATTGGTTGAAT
>JAQHUG010000015.1:8035755-8053387 GCA_028555095.1 Dicrostonyx torquatus
TACTAGAAATGGGTTAGCTCAAGATATGAGAGTTGGCCAAGGAAAGGCTAGTTATAATGGGCCAGGCAATAATTTAATTAATACAATTTCCATGTGATTATTTCGGGCGCTAAGCTAGTGGGGTGGTGGGACACAGCCCGCTCCTCCTACTACATTTCCCCTACATCACCTCTTCCTCCTCTTTTTCCTCACTACTTTGTTTCAAGCCTGTGTCCATTCCTAAATAGATACATTTGCAATGTATTTGCTCATTTTGTTGTTGGACATGCTCAATAAGTTCCTTGTTTCTTATTGCTGTGCTGTTCAGAATAGGTACATGGGAAGAGGTTGATGTTGGTATATAGAAACCATATAGTATCTTTTGTTTCAGATCAGAGATCTTCAGATTTCAGGAACATTACTTCATAGATTAAAAGCCTGGGCTAAATTTCAAATATGTTTACTATAACAAGGCTCTGATGCTAACCTGGTAGCTACTCTATGCTTTTATTTTCTGAACATTTTAAATTAAAATTTTTAGATTCATGTGTTTAATTTTATATATATGAAGTATTTGCCTGATGTGTAAGTGTATGTATGCACACATGTGCACACACATTTCATATGTATGCCTTGTGTCTGAGAAGGTCAGAGGAAGGCATTGGATTGCCTGAAACTGGAAATATAGATGGTTGTGAGCAATGTGTGGATTCGTGGAACTAAAATGGGATGCTCTGCCAAAGCAATAAGTGTTCTTAATCACTGAGCCATCTCTTTAGTTCCAATGTTCTTAAAAATGAAATATAATAAGATCATTTTTCCCATTTCCTCTCCTCCTTGTATCTTTTCACATGTCCTCCTCTCTGTCCTTTCTCTCAAATTCATTGATTTTTTCTTTAATTTTACATTGCTACATATACAATTGTGTATACATATGTACACATTTACATATGATTATATGTATTTTATGTACTTTAAGTAAATATAACATGATTGTCTATTCTTTTCCAAATATTCTTATTGTTTTTATCCCTCTCCTTCTGTATTGTCCTCCCTTCCCTTCCCAAAACAAAGCTTTTATCTTTAGTGTTTCAAATTTTCACATATATCTGCCCATATTTATATTTTATATAAATATGTCTATATTTCTCTTTCAAAATAGTTATTTAAATTGTTTTTCTGCTTATTTTTCTCCTGCCTCCTTTCATTGTTTCTTTTTGTAGGAGTTAGACACATGCACAGAGCATACAAACTAAGTTCAAATTTCATAATGATTTGTAAAATACAGAAGTTAGACAAACCACTTATTTAGACTTACCTTCCTTAAGGCTGATAATATAAACCAGTAGGTAAAGTTGTGTCTGCCAAGCTGAAGACCTGAGTTCAGTTCCAGAAAATTCCATGGTGTAAGGAGAGAATTGTCCATAAAAGTTGTCCAGTGACCCTCCAGGTATACAATTACAATATGGCATGCCCCCTTTCTGCTCACATTAATAAATAAATGCTTAAAAAATACTTCCTTAGTCATATGATTTTTATTATAACCAAATAAGACAAATCACGTGCACAGAATTAGCACGGTGACTTCCACTAGATCCCAATGCAGGAAAAGACTGCAGTGAAGATAGTATTCCATGTACATGTGAGATGTACATTCTTGTTGGCATTTCCCATGCTAGATATTTCTAACCAAAGCTCATACCTTTACACTTCTGTCACAGTCTATATTCCTTTGCATAAGGTTATTTAAGAGTGCAAAATCCAATTTACAGACATTTGGGGAGTATGCAAGTTTTTAAAAAATACCTTCAATTTTAAACATTTAGAAGTTAAATCTCACATAAAAATCTGTGATTCTTGATCATCTTAGTGAATAACAGGGCTTACTCTCATTAAAGTTCTGGAAGATTGACATACTTTACAATGATAGCTAAGTTGGATAATGATCCTCACTGTCATGAACCTTCTCTGAGTGAGTGTAGGTAAAGTGTGCTTTTTCCAGTAGACAGAGTCAAGGTGGGGTCTCTGTGTCTGCATCAGGTCTTTTTGCAGGCTCTGGGAGTGTGCTGCCTAGAGCAAGCTTGCTGTTGCCATTCCAAAAATAGGGCTTTATTTTAGGATATCAGAACTCACATCCAGGCTAGCTTTCCCTGGATATATTTATTTCATTTTTTCCTATGATGTCGATCTCAAGAGCGCACACTGTTACAGCCATTCGGAATCTCAAAACATCAGAAGAGAGAACTACCCTGCTATCTCACACTGTTCTTTATGTCTCCTTGAATGCTGTCCCTACCTCCCCAAATCCTGTTAATCTGTAAGATTTCGAGACAGTATGACTCACTCTGGTTCTGATAACTTTGTTCTTAGAGTAAAATCTACTTTTGTTTTGCTTGCTGTCTGATGATCCTTCTTTCGTAAATGGTGAGAGGTCCATCACAGTGCTGCATTCCGTTGGGATGGTCTCTCTTTTTCTGGGTGGTCATTAAGTCTCCTTGCCATGACACATTCTGCTTCTAGGCCAATATGTAGCATCAGCAAGCTTTATCCTGTATCTTCTGTGGGGCTGAGGTATAATTTTCTCCAATTGCTCTTGTCTGGGTCTCTTTTACTCTGATGAAATAGACTTTGAGAAAACTCACAATTCCAAAAATGCCTCAACATCTTCTGTCTCCTCCCATTGACATCCTACAGCCAAAGACTTAATGACTTCAGATGAGACCTCTCGGTGTTCAGCCCTTCTATTTCCACAGCTCTCCATCCTATTATTTTCTATGAAATGGTGTTTTCAAACATGGCTTGTAGGAAACTGTGAAAAGAGAAAGGAGTCAAACAATTCACTATTCTCACAAAGCAGTAAAGGGTTGGCCAGAACTCATTTGGAAGTCATGGGTGTCAGGGTGGCAGAGGTCATCAGGGAAGGAAAGGGAGAAGTCACCATCACACTGTCATGGCAGATTTATGTTTGTAGGGGAGAATATTTAAAAATAAACTATGATTTTGAAAAAAATAGAGGTATAGAATTTGTGATTGGTAAAATTGTTCAACAATGACCGTCTATAGTTGTTAGCATGTCTTGGTCTGTTTTTAGGGTGTTTGTTCTAGTTCCTTTTCCTCGCACCCATATATTAGTAGGAAGAGTAAATTAAACCATATCCATGTCTTTTACCTATGGCCACATTTTCCAGAACATACTTGAGAGACACAATTATGACTTTTGTATGTAAACATGTGGGTTTCAAAAAGGAAGAGACAGTGAACTTTGTTTCTAAAGTTACAAAAAATGCATCTATTTTATCCTATTAATGCAATCATTACAATATTTTCCTTTTGCATTTTCCCTTATTTCTATTGAACTCTCCTTTTGAGGAGTTAACTCAAGTCTTTTGTAGTTCTTATTAACTTAATTCTTCTTTGTTATGACTTTAACCACTTGACTATTCTCCATCCTTTCTGCTGTATGGAGTCCTTCATTGTGTGACTTAAGCTTTGTATCAGAAGTTTTACAACATTAAAGGTCTCAAGAACTTGCAGACAGCATAGTAGTTAAGCAGTAAGAACTTAGAATCAATAGGATTAATGTGGACTCTAAAATTAACAATAAAGTTTTAGAAAAATTACATATTTCTTAGCATTTTCACCTAATTTGTAAAATAGGAATAATAATGTATATTTATTTCATCATGAGGTACATGGCTGTTAAATAAAGCAACTTGTAGAAATGTGTTGACAGAAACCAGACACATATTAAACACTAATGTCAATCTTATTATTTTTCTTTTTAGTCCTAAATTTTTCCATTTTTTTTTCTATTTCAAAATAAACTTTAGGCAATTTTGTATGTATACCACAGGTTCTCTCACACATTTGTGCTTTATGGGAAATTTTTATTTATTCAAAACATACAAAGTTTCTTTTTATAGAATAAAGATATAATTTTAAATAATTTGTGACATTCTAAGAATTTTCAAATACATTTTTTGCACATCATTTGTTCCATACTAATAAATTGTGCTGATTTCATTGCCAAAATAATTCTTACAAAAATAGTAACATAAATATAATCTAATTATTCAGAGCTATTGAAATGTATGTTCACATATCTTCATCAAAGACTTTTAATTATTCTGGCTTAATAGTATGTTTGATTATGTAATAAAACCAGTTTTATTCTGCCACACTCATCGATATTAATGCATTTAATTAATAAACCATGTCATTTAACTGAACTTTATAAAGAAGAAACACATACTGTGTGGAATCTTAAAAAAAAAAAAGAAGGAAAAGGAAGGATATATTTACAACATCAACCCCTTGAGATAGATGAATGAAGACAATAGTGGGGAGAGAGGGGTGAAGAGAGAGAGAATAAAAATTCTAATTTTATTCAGGAAAAATTGCAAGTGTTAAAGACAGTGATTAGCTTCATTTTGTAGAACTGAAGATTTAATGAGAACGCTAAAAAAAACCACCAACACCTGGCAATGACCCTGTACCCTGTAGCTTCGTTTTAAGAAGTTTCCTTTTATTCATACCTGCTCATTTTTCCAATTGGACATCTGAAACCTGGCTCTTTTTTTTAAAGCTCAGTGGATATCATGATTGCTGTACAACTTTAACTCTTTGTTCTTATCTGCAAGACAGAGACAGTCAGGTGCACATGTGCAAATCCATCACTATAAAAGCACAGATCCTGGACTATGGGTACTCTTTAAAAGACAAGCTGTCTACTCCATTGTGCCTCACACCTTTTCAACTGCATATTAAACTTTTGTAATCAGGAAAATGGGGCGGAAACCCAACTCAAAGAAGAGGAGCAACCTGGTCATCAAAAGAGGTGAAGAATATTTTCTTTCTCCCTTAAACTTTCCTCACTGCTGTTACTAACTTCTGTAGTCTTTGATGTCAGTCCATGTTTCAGAGATTAGTGGATAGATCCAGAGTCCTCTGCTGCCCTTCTTGGAAGCTATTGTGGGAGTAATTGTTTTAAAGGCATGGGCATACTATTGCATAATTGTTGTGGAACCTTTTAGCATGCACATGTATATGTAAGTAAGTGTGTTTGTGTGCCAGGCTATGTGGGTGTATGTACAACTGCACATTTCACATTTCTTCCTCTTTCACTCCTCTTCTTTGTAGGGATTCCCTCGACAGTTCAGAGAACTTGAATCTTACTTATTTGGTTAGGACGGCTGTCATCCAAACCCCAGGGATTTTTCTGTCTCTGCTTCTTTGGCACTGGAATTACAGACTTGTGTTGTCATGTATGACATTTTACATGTGATCTGTAGATCAAACTCAGAATTTTATGATTGCATGTCAGACATTTAGCAACTAAGCATATCCTCAGATCCCAGAAGATTTTGATTAGGACATTTTTTCAGAGACGTTAAAACTATAAAACTCATCTAGATACAATTGGAGTTGCCTTAATTAAGAACTCTAGATGCTTTTCATAGCTGAGGTTTCAGCCTCTGAGTTTCTGCTCTGACTTTGCCTCATGGTCACAGGCTAGGCTGTTCATTCCTGATAAGCCTGGAGTCAGACAAAGAAGGCAGGTTGTCTAATATCTGTGGCTTTCTGATTTTACCTGCATTATGTTGGTTAAAAATAACTGGCGAATATATTAAGTTGACTTTCAGAAATGCTATAAGAGGTAAACCTGCCTGCATAATTTATAGGGAGAGGAAGAGATCAATTGTGCTGAGTGGAGCAGAATGAGCCACAGTATTAATGTGATCTGAAACTATGTGCAGAGCTGGGTGGTGCTGCTGTTAGAGATGGTGGCATTGTAGCTGCAGAATGCAACACGGAAGGCAAAGATCATTATTGTAGCTCCTGGGCTCACTTTGAAACAAGTTCTTCTGATTATCAGACTCTGATGGAGGACACATGCCAAAGCTCCATTTCCCTCTGTTTAGAAAACAATGCTGCATAGCATATTTTACAAATAGATTAGAATGGTTACCAACATGCACCAAATGCTGCTCTTCCTGTGTTAGCAATTTTACTAATACAGGCAAAGAACTGTGCCAGATCAACACGCCAAATGCTTTCCCAACTGCCAAAGGGGAGCTAAGCGTTTCATTCTGGATCATACTTTGGAGATCAAGGTCTGATTTTACGTTAAAAGAGATATAAAGGGGGGTATTGTGACTAGTTTTTTTCCATGCTTGGGATTTTTCTTTAATTTTTTTTAGCAGAAAATGTAACACTTTCCTTACAGTTTAAGTTAGGGTGGCAATCTTTATAATAAGCTGCTTAAAGAGAAGCTTTGGTTGAAAATACAATGAGATAGCAAAATCAAAACAAAATGAAATCAGCTATAACAAACACCAAACCACTGTTGTTCTTAAAACTCACACTTCAGCCCCAACATCTAAAGAACTCACATTAGTTGTTGATAAGTGTGGCAGTGTTTCCATGGGCCTCTAATCCTCACCACATGCAAACAGCAGAGCATGCTCAGCCCCGTCCTCATGCTGGATGGCAGAGCCTCACTTTCCTCCATATTATCTGGAGGCCCTGGGTGGAAGACTCTAGGGTCATGAAATCCCAAATTGTCATGGCTCCATATGTGTCAGTAGTGCAAAATTTGTGACACTACTGCTTGTCCACCTCATAGACACTTGAGCTATGCTGTTCTGGTATAGTATCTCCAAGACAGTGTTGCAGTCCTTACTCCTGGCCCTCTTGCCCATGTTTTGGAGGCATTCTATTTTGGACATGTAGCAATGGATTCTCTGTTTTGGCATGTCCTGCTTCGACACAAAGGTCAAACAGCCATGATCACCATAGTTAAAAAGCACTGGGCAGCAGTCATGGCCAGAAGCCACAACACTGTTCCTTGAGATGAACGACACACTCAACAGTGACAAGAAATCTATTTTCAGAGTTGAAGCCTGAATGCTTTTTAAGGCATCAGCAATGGACACAGTGCTGTAATGGCTGAACCAGGTCAGGCGACTTTCACTGGTAGAGAAGCTAACCATCTGCTGGCATCAGTACCACCAAATTTAGACATCAGCTGACCCAAAGGCATCTTGCTGCCCTAGGGTGGGGTGGCTAGCTTCTCATTCACCTCTTTGATGTAGGCAGAAAACACTCTGAATTTGAAATCATATAAGGCTACAGCCAGCCAAACTTTGTTGGGATGCCAGTCAAAGCTGGCGGTTATAGAGCAAATCAGTTTCTTAATGTGCTTACACACCCACCAGTCATTTTCAGACTCAAAATAATAAACAGAAATAAGCCGAACTCTGCTTCCCACAGAAAACTTGTTCTCTAATGGGGTCCACTTCACAAAAGTGGCTACATGATCCTCAGGATCACCAGGGTGGGCTTCCAGATTCCTTCTTTCTGACTCCAGACAGGAGCTACAGTCTGTCCTGTAAGTGACAATGCAGCGTCTTTTAGGAATCCAGTCAATAACTACGGTATATTCATTGTGTTCCTTCAGCTCATAACCTTTCACCTACTGGCTCCCTTTCTTCTCATAGATTTACATTTTATGATTTTTGGGGTTCAGGGAAATTTTGTCTCAGGCATAACAGATTATAGGCTCTAGCAGAAACAAATGCAGTGACATGATTCCTAAGTGTTTTCTTTTTTTTTTAATTTTTCCGTTCAAAAATTTCCACTTCCCCCTCCTCCCATTCTCTTCCTGCTCCCTCTCCAACTCATCCTTCTCCCTTCCCCTCCAGCTTTAAGAGAGGGCAGGATGCCCTGCCCTATGGGAAGTCCAAATCCCTCCCCTCTACATCCATGCCTAGGAAGCTGTGCATCCAAATAGACTAGGGTCCCAAAAGTCAGTACATGCATAGAAACAAGTCCCAGTCACTTTATCAATGGCTTCTCAGTCAGCCCCACTGTCAGTCACATTCAAAGAATCTGGTTTGATCACACAAGCTCATTCAGTCCCAGTCCAGCTGGAATTGGTAAGCTCCCATTAGATCAGGCACACTGTCTTAGTGGGTGGACTAACCCCTCGCTGTCCTGACTTCCTTGCTCATCTTCTCCCTCTTTCTGCTCTTCAACTGGACCTTGGGACCTCAGTCCAGTGCTCTGATGTGGATCTCTATCTCTATCTACATCCGTTATTCGAAATAATCATCAGTGTGTTTATGGGGCAAGGCCAGTTCAGGCACCCTTTCCTCTACTGCCCAAGGACCTAGCTGGGGTGTTTTTCAAAGGTCAGAAACCTGGGGTCTTGGGATTCCAGAGGGTACCAGTGTGTGATTTAAGCACTCTGGTAACAGGATCCCAGCAGGCACTGATGAAGGACAGGGGTCCAGAGAGAGCAGGTGACAGATTCCCAACTAATTTTATATTCAAGATTCAGATTCACTAAAGGCCAATTAAAGAAAGAATCACACAGTAATTTTTATTTGTTTTGTACTGACACCAAACTCCAGATTGGTGTTGCTAACTTTACTCTAGGCTATGCTTCTTCATGCTAATATAATGCCATTCCCTTACATGTAGATTAGTATGATAGCTTCTCCATGTGTAATGGAAGGCTACTTTAAACTAATAAAGTTACCACGTGTGTGTTATGAAGATTATAATGGCATTCTCTTCAAAAATGCTGTTTGGAAATTTGAGGAATTGATTTGATCATGAAAATTTTCACTACTGATGGTTAACTTAATGTGAGTTTATAATATGATGGACTGTTGAGAGGTGGGAGCTAGTTGAAGGAAATGAGTCGTTCTGAGCATGTCACTGGAACTTTATCACATGGCTCCTTGCATGGTCCTTTCCTGCCCATCTCACAATCAGTTGTTCTTACTGTAATGGTCTATCACATCAAGACAAGAGATTATGGTTTGAAATGTCTGTGATCATGAGTACATATACACCATTGATTTTTCTCTGGTACCTTCGAGATGGTGACAAGAAACTGAATAATACACTTAATGAGATGATGACTAGATTGATTTATTACTGATGACATGAGCAATAATGTTATAAGAATAATATTATTAACAATGACTAACAATAAACAAATGTGAAATATTATCATGAAGTAGTCTAAACAAGAAGATACAAAAATGCATCAATGCAGTCACAGCCGGAATCAAAGCTGTTGAGGGAGACTACCAGGATATTCACATACCGAGGACATCAAGAGTCACATAGTGAAACAAGTACATTTCGGGGCCTCAAGCTTTGCATTAACACAAATTTTGGTTTTATTGAAAACCTTTTTTTCATGAGGGGTAAATTATGAACAGATAGCTTAAAAATGGGTGGCTTTGTAATTTAGGAGGTTATAATAGGGTAAAATAACACCATAGATAAAAATCCTTACAAGACCAGGCTTTTAAAAGTAAGCATGCACTCTATTCTCTTGATTCTTGCATATTGCTCTATAGTCCCTTTACAGGAAAAACACATTTAGTTCAAACATGGAATTATTTATGAGCACCTACTGTGTGATACTCGGTGTACTCAATGCTTTTACTATCTCCATTTGATCTGAATGAACAAAAGGACATGTTTACAACTGAAAAGACACGGACAAATGTGTCTAATTGTGCTTTTTCAAAGATGCAATGGGGCAATAATATATTTGAGATCTGAACTAATCAATCACTATGGAGCATAAAGAGAATTTTGATTAGTCTCTTGCTCAGAAACCTCTTTCAAAATTTGCAACCCTTACTAGATATTGAAAATCTGAATATCATGCTGCTTTCTCTACCTTTGTTCTTCTGCACTGATAGTTTTTAAAATGAAAGCCTTAATCTGTGTTATATAGGATCATTAATTTCTGCATTTTACACTTGAGCACCAGCACCCTGATTATCTGCCGCAATGAAAAGTAAGCAGTACTGCTTCTGCAGACTTAATTACCTACTGCAGGGCCTTTCTTCTCCCGTTACCACAAACTGTCTGGAAATGGGGTCAAAAGCATGATTAGAAACCAAATTAACCACCGAATCCAGAAAACAAACACGGAAGCAGATCCAAGAAGCCATTCAGATACAGAAATCAGTGTCTTATCACACCTGGATTTATCCAGAGAACAAAGCCATGGAGCAAAGAAATCTCCCATGGCATTTGTGTGTATGAGAAAAATACAATAAAACTAACACAAAATGAGAATCGGCATTGTAGGATAGTGAACAGAGTCAGCCTAGTAATAGGATTTTTTACAAGATATTTTATTTAACCTATAAAAACACATTTCCTTGAAAAGGCCATAATGATATCTAATACTTTGTATGTTACTTAAAGCAAATTTAAAAAATTAAAAATATGATTTACATCATATACAAATGTCAATAAAATACCCACATGATTTAAAATATCAGTCTTAGTCTCAAACTTTAGCTTTCAAATGTAGAAAACGAGGCACTTGTAATCAATTTCTATAGTGTCATAAAATCAGAATTAGTCTTGATTTTCTACATATGTGTTCTTTAGTTGAGAACTCCATGGTTTAAGATTTGGCAGATATTTTCTAATTCTTTTGAAGTTGATACAACGAATGCTATCCTTTGAAACACACACAGTTTCTGAAAACACTGCCAGAGATCCAGGGGATGGAAAACATTTTTCTGGCTGCATGGAAAAGAAAAATCTGCTGTAGATGCAGCTCTTCCTGTTTTGGGAAGTTAGTAGACAGTAATACAATGGTATAGTGCAAATGACATGCTGTTCAATTTATATTAATCAGAACAATTGTGCTTATTTACATGTGCTATTATTTATATTGTATTGATAGAACATTAATAAGGTGATCTAACTTTAAAGATTATGGAGCAAATTTTGAAATATGCATAAAGGGAATGAGAAAGCAAAATAATAAGATATTTCTGTAACAGAAATGGAAATGAGTTAGTAAAAATTATAGTCAACATAAAGAGATCATTCTTTTCACTTAGTACCATTTAGAATTTTCCTGCTTGAATGTATCGCACACAATTAAATGCAAGAAGTCAAGAACTTAACCTTAAACTATAACCAATTTTATTTTTTTATAATATGGCTGTTTTCAGAGAAGTGATTGTATGACAAATTTACTCATATTTTGCCTCTCTTGACTAAATTATCTGATTATATTTAAAAGTCATTTTTCATGTATTGCAAGTAGCTACTTTCCAGGAACAAAGTCATCTCTGTCACAAGAGTTCTATGTCAATTATCTACGAATCACCATGACCGTGTCAAAGGAAAACAGAAATAGGAATTTCCTTAGGATATCTATACCTTCTATGGATGTATATCAATTTCATTTGTGTTTAATCTCTTTAATCTAGCTTTACTAGATGAAAAATCTTACCCTTTAGAATCACAATACCATATGTTCTTAACTAAAGTGGAGAGTTTCAGCAATTACAGAGTGGATACAGTGAGACATAGAGAACAGAAAGAATGAGCCAGGGCATGAATCCTTTCTTTAATCAAAGTTCTTTCATTTGATGTTTTTCATGAGGGTGACGTTTACAGAATTAAAAGAAAAGGCCTTCCTCAACCTGAATTGTTCAATAATTTGATGGGTAATTCAGTTTTTTGATGGCAGTCTTGACTGAAGTGAAATGGAAAACTTATTGAATTCATTTTGAAACAACCTTAAAGATGCCCGACTATTTTCTTGACTTCTTAGAGTACATCAGTAAAACATAATGTCTATGTATTTTTGAAACAAGATATTTTCAAAAAGAAAATGATCTCATTGTTACTAGTTCATGTTTCTATAGCTATTTTCTCTCATCAACAGAACATTGTCCAGTGAGCATAGTTTTAGAGCAAGCAAAGCTTCCTGTCTAGCCATGTTGAATATACCTGTGCTACCTGTCTATTTTTATCTGAAGGAATGATGGGACAGAAATTCAACCACTGATCAATATTTATTGTCTGCTGTGGAAATTTCTCCATAGAGAATATAAAAGATCTAAGAGAAGTAAAAGTGCACGCTTACCGTTACAATGCCTTTGAAAAAAACTGAGCAGGGTTATTAGCAATAATGTAAGCACTGAAGTTAAGCAGCTTTGAATAACTTTCCCATTCTTACAGGTAAGGCTTGGCATTTCACACATGGAGACGGTTCAAACCCTGTAATTTCTAACCTATAAAATAAGAGGGGAATTATCCAATTCAAAAAGATTGAGAAGATCTGGAATATTACATTTTTACCACCTGTAAATATATATATATATATATATATATATATGTGTGTGTGTGTGTGTGTGTGTGTGTGTGTGTGTGTGTGTGTGTATAAGCATACATGCATATATATAGTGGTTTGGAAGGCAAAGACTAAAACAGAACACACAAAATTTCAAAAGATTAAGTGATGCGAAGGAAGAGAGGTGTTAATTTGGGGTACATTTGAAAGAATAACTTATTAGACAATAGAGTGGATCAAATAAAATACATGGAGTGATCATTTGATTATGACTACAAAGAATTGAAATAGAAAAATAATGGTGTTTATTAATGGAAAATTCACAATATTTGACATAATATCAAAGTTTACCAAAAATATTATATTGATTACTTATTTTGTTTTAATAAAATAAAACATTTTAAAACAAAAACCATCACTTCAAAGACAAGGCAAACCAACAAAAAGAAGAGTTCCAAGAGTAGTTAAAATTATCAGAGACCTACTCATTACACATTCAGGAGACCCATAAAAATACTAAATAAAAGCCATATCATATACACAGAGGATCTGGTGCAGAGTCGGGTTAGCCTGTGCTTGCCTCTGTCTCTGTGGAGTTCAGCCTATCTCCTTGGCTCTTACATGCATTCTGAATCCTCTTCATGCTTCCAAGATATCCCTTTTATGGCTGTTTGTTCCAAAGTCTGTCTGTCTGTCTGTCTGTCTGTCTCTCTCTCTCTCTCTCTCTCTCTCTCTCTCTCTCTCTCTCTCTCTCTGTCTGTGTGTGTGTGTGTGTGTGTGTGTGTTTTGGTGACAACTGAGTAAGGAGCCAATCTATAAGCATAGCATTTTGTACTTACTTTTTACGTTTTTTAGGCTAGTAGTATTTGATTTACACTAGGTCTCTTGGCTATCTCGTTTATGGTTACTTGTCACCCTGAAGTATCAGGTATGTTTTCTGTCTCAGGGAGTGGCCTTAAGTTCATTCCTATATTGGTTGCTTATTTCCTCAGGCTTTGTGTCACCATTGCCCTAACATTTTCTTTTCCTTTAGATTTTTTTCAAGACCAGGTTTCTCTGTAGCTTTGGAGCCTTCCTGAAATGAGCTCTTGTAGACCAGGCTGGCCTCGAACTCACAAAGATCCGCCTGCCTCTGCCTCGTGAGTGCTGGGATTAATGGTGTATGCCATCACTGTCTGGCTGCCCTAGCATATTTTACAGGCAGGACAGATTGTAGATCAAAGCATTTGATGAATGGGTTGGTGTTTATGGTTCTCTTTTCATAGCTTTCAGAGTGCTATCACCTAAAAATGTTAGGGTACTCCTGCCTGAACTGCTTAACTTTACATGAAGGACCCATAGAGAAATGACTGCTGAACTTGCCTAATGGTGAGATGGCCCTTCAGGGTTCCTGCTTCATAAAAGACGCTACTAGACATTCTGCAGGATAAAAAAGAGAGTGACCTTCAGACTGCCAATATAGGCAGAAATGTATTTGAAATTTCCTGTTTGGTGGAAAAGCCTGCTGGATAGTATGGGCCTGTAGGCTGAAGATAGATGGATGCCCCAATGGTAATGAAGAACTTTGGGTGACTGTTCAGGCAGCAAGATGTCTCTGTCAATTCTATAGTTTTGAAAGTTGCTTACAATGTACTTCCTGTTTACTTAGGTAATATCATATCCTTCTGGATTATTTGATGGAGTTGAAGAATTTAGTTATAAGTTTTCTTAGTTTTGCTAAAAGATAAAGTAGATAAAATATTGTAACTGTAATTCTTGCTTGATACCTGTTTTTTATATGTAATTTTACTATGTTAAAGTTTAAACTTTTTTATTTAAACAGAAAAGGGGAGGTGATGTGGGATTTCCCTCTACATGCGGTGATTACCATTAATGAATAAAGAAACTGCTTTGGACCTATACGAGGGCAGAACTTAGCTAGGTGGGGAAACTAGACTGAATGCTGGGAAAAAGAAGGGTGGAGTCAGAGAGAAGCCATATAACCCTCCAGAGTCAAGTGGAACTTTAGCCAGTAAGCGACAGCCATGTAGAAATACACAGATTAATAGAAATGGATTAAATTAATATGTTAGAGTTAGCCAATAAGAAGCTAGAGCTAATGTGCCAAGTAGTGATTTAATTAATAGAGTTTCTATGTGATTATTTTGGGGCTAAAACCCAGGAACCAACAAGCATCACTCTCGTCCAACAGGGTACAGCCTTGATGGGGTTCACACATTCCAGGGCATTTGTGTGAGGATTAGCAATATTAGGCAGGATGAACAGAGATACAATATAAATACAGATACATAGGATAGAACCAGGAGGGCAATCCAGTGATTACTGAATTCTCCTGCAATCACTTTCCATATACGTATATAATCCAATCCTAAAAGGGGGTAAAGACTGCTTTAACATGATACAAAGGACAAACAGAGCAATTACATGCTACAATACTTGAAACATCAATCAGCTCTACCCTGAGTTAAGTATTCTTTTGTTTAGGCAGGACATACAATGACTACCTTGGATCAGCCTCCTGTAGGAAGCTACTCCCTGAATCAAATCTCCTGTCATATCTTTGAAGAAGCAGGAATAGGCTTAAAATCTTGGACTTCTGCTTAAGATTGAGTGAATACACTTCTGTCAGCCCCACAAAACAAAACAAAAACACTAGAATGTAAGGGTGAAAGGTTCTATGCAGGCACCAGTTGACCCTCTCCATGATCAATGAGTTGTATCAGTGTTGCCTTCTGCAGTGAGTTCTTGCTGTCATTTTGTGGAGAGAAACTTATTGTTTGGCAACCAGCATTTGTTGTTTGGTATTTTGTTGTTGTTGTTGTTTTTCGAGACAGGGTTTCTCTGTGGCATTGGAGTCTGCGCTGGAACTAGCTCTTGTAGACCAGGCTGGTCTCGAACTCACAAAGATCTGCCTGCCTCTGCCTCCCGAGTGCTGCGATTAAAGGCATTCTCCACCACCACCTGGCTTGTTTGGTATTTTCATGGGAACCCTTGGTCAACAACTCAATTCAATATAATTCAGTCTTGATACTTGACAAGGGATGTACAGTTGGATCTCCATCTCCCTTATTATTTGGAGATTTCATTAGGATCACCTTCATATGTTTAAGAAGTTTCTACTCCACTAGGTTTCCTTACTGCACCTCAAATGCTTCTCAGTTCTTGCTGTCGCTTCTCACATTCCCTTCTTCATCCTTATTTTTCCTTGCCGTTCCCAGATTATCCTCCCAATCACATCCTCCAACCCCCAGCCCAGGACATCCATAAAATTTATTCTATTTCCCCACTTTCTGAGAGATCCATGTCTCCTGCCTATTCTCTTCCCAGTATGTATTCTCCTTGGGTCTACAGGTTTTAGCTTGTTTGTCATTTATTTAGTAGTTCATATCTATCTGCACGTAATATTTTTCTTTCTAGGTCCAGGTTACCTCATTCAGAATGAATTTTTCTATTTCCACCCATTTGTGTGGAACATAGTGTCATGTTTTCTAAAGCTAAGTAATACTCAATTATGCAATTTATCATATTTTCTTTATCCATTCTTCTATTGAGGGTCATATGGGTTGTTTCCAGTTTCTGGCTCTTATGAATAGAACAGCAGAACCTGACTGAGTAAATGTCCCTGTGATAGGATTGAGTGTCTTTGGGATACAAGTCCAAGATGGTATATCTGAATCTTTCTGAGGAATTACCATACTTATTTCCAGAGGACTTGTAATAGTTGTACACCCACCAATAATGAAGGAATATTCCCTTTGCTCCATTTGGGCTTTTGATCTTAGCAATTCTGACAGGTGTAAAATGTGATCTCCAATTATTTTGATTTGCATTTCTCTGATGGCTAAGGATGTTGTACATGTCTCTAAGTGTTTCTCAGCCATTTGAGTTTTCTCTATTAAGCATTATATGTTTCAATCTGTATACCATTTTTAAATTTGATTTTTTTATTTTATTGTTTCCTATTTTTTTAAGTCTTTTTTTTTTTTTGATATAGGCCGTCAATCATATGCAGAGTTGATCAAAATCTCTTCCCATTCTGTAGGCTTCCACCTTGTCCAATTGACAGTGTCCTTGACCTTACAAAAACTTTTCAGTTTTATGAGGTCACATTTATTGATTTTTGATCTTAGTGCCTGCACTATTAGTTTCAGTTTATAAAGTGTTCTTCTATTGGAATTTCAACATCTGAGAATATCTCCTTTGTCTCTTGTATTTTGTTTGTGAACCTTGCCTCTGAAGTTCCTATTGAATATCTAAATTTTTCTGCCCAGAATAGCTAAATTTTGGTTTTCTTTATTGATTCTATTTTTCCCTTTCAGCACTTGAACAGTTTTATTTTTTTCCCACTGTTCATGTTTTTCTGGATTTAAGGGATTTATTCATTTTCTCTTTAAGGACCTCTGTCATCGTAAAGGCTGTTTAAGATCTTTCTTTTGTGCTTCATCTTTGTTGGAATATTGAGGGTCTAGTATAGGAAGGTTTTGTGCCCTAGTGGAGACCTAGTGTCCTGGCTATTATTGATTCGATTTTAAGGAAGTGTCTAGGCAATTGAGATTTGTATGATTATAATTCTAGGTACTTATATGTGGTTTTCTCATTGTTGATTGGTTTATATTTTCTTTTTGAATTTTTGGAGAGCATGATGGCTCTTTATTTCCTAGTAGGAAATTTTCTGTGAGTGGTATAGCCACTGAGGGTTTCAGATAAATTGTGTTTATGGTAAGATTCTGAAGGGGTTCACAAAAGGGAGGAGAGCAGAGTGTGCAATGGTATAAACATATTTAGTTCCCTTCAAATGGGAGTAGATGATGAAGAGAGGTCTGCCATAGTGCTGGGGATGAGACTGGGGCACTGGGTCTGGAAGAACAGAAGCAGAGGTGAAGAACTACACTTATTCTATCTGCTTCCCTAGCAGGAGTGGCCTTTGGGTTAGTAGAGAATACGCTGCTGGTATTGGGGACTGGGATGAAGCAAGTGGGGAAGGAGGTTAGGACTGGAAGGTCTGTGGGATCTACAAGAGATGGGGACAGTTAGGAAAAAAAAGCTTGTAACAGGTGCTCTGATACAGAGCTAGTGATTAGAATGGGGCATTGGATTTGGAGAAGAGCAAGAGAGGTCAATGTCTTCAGAGAGCTTATTTATTTTCCTGGCCTACTCAGTTGATGTGTTTTCAGAGAATGGTTGCTGGTTCTGGAATCTTAGATAATAGGTAGAATTAGGAGAAGGAAGGTGGTGTGGAAGGTCCTTCTGTCTTTGTGTTGCTTTTATTGGTTAATTAATGAAGAAACTGGCTTGGCCTGATGGGGTAGAACAGAACTAGGTGGAGAAAACTAAACTGAATGCTGGGAGAAATGAGGCTGAGTCAGGGAGAAAGAAGCCTTGTAGCCCCACCAGAGATCTCCTGTGCCCATGAATTGCAGGCTACTTCCCACTTTCTCTTCTATGGGGTTCAGTGTGGTCAGATTTATATTGAGGTCTTTAATCCATTTAGACTTAAGTTTTGTGCATGGTGATAGA
>JAQHUG010000015.1:8098900-8113748 GCA_028555095.1 Dicrostonyx torquatus
AGCAGCCTCATCCTCCTACAGACCACTGTTATGGGATAACAAATTGAAGGTTTCTTTCCAAAGGAAGACTGCTTTTCCCATTCCCTGCATCCTTATTAGTCTGTGGTTCTCTATATTTGGGCGGAGCTCCATTTCCATGTTAATATGCATTTTGGTGGTTTCTTTCCTCAGGTTTGATTTAGAAAGCCATACTGTTGAGATATTATAGGTGAAGCTTCCCTGAAATTTTAAGAGACACAGATAATATCCCTGTCCTCTGGATTACCTTGCATGAGTAAGAAGGGAAGACATTTGTGTTTTCTTCCAGAAAGGCTGTTTTAAGATTAACAGGAAGGGAATGATTGTAATGGGCAAAGCTTTGCAGAAGAATGAAACTGTGGGTCTCAGAAGCTCCATTCCACTTGTACCAAATCTGAAAATTTATACAATTTAGAGACAGAGAATTCAATGTCCGTAAGACTGAAAGAGGAAATCATGAATAAGAAGCAACACTGAGGAGTGTGATGGTTTGAAATAAAATGGCCCCCAGAGGGAGCAGCACTATTAGAATCTTTCACTTTGTTTATGTGAGTATGGCCTTGTTAGAGGAAGTGTCTCACTGTAGGGGTAGAATTGAGGTTTCCTATGCTCAGAATATGGACCAGTGTCTCAGTAAACTTCCTGTTGTTTGCAAGATATAGGACCCTCAGCTACGTACTCCATGATGATAATTGACTGAACCTCTGAAACTGTCAATGAACCACTCCAATCAAATGTTTTCCCTTTATAAGAGTTAAGATTTGCCATGGTCATGGTGTCTTTTCATAGCAATACAAGCCCTAAGATAAGAACAAATATCCTCATCTGTAAGTCAGGAAGGCTATTGTAAAGAAAAACAGAAAAGAAAATGTTCCATTATTTTTCCTGCAAAGATTACTATTTCTGTTTTCTTTAAGGTAGAATAGAATTTCGTTTGTATGTATTATACTGGGTGAGGTAATTCAGACCTCTTATGACAAATGCTGCCCATTCTTTTGTATTCAAGGCCCTATTGCTAAAGACAACATATACGTCAGACACAGAACTTGGAGGAGTGGAGCTAGAACTCACCCAGAACTCCTTCCCAAGGATTAGCTCTTATAATATCTGAAAGCTCTTTCCAAGCTGCCAAGGGAGATAAAAGCAGTCAATAGCACTACCAAGCTATAAAGCACATTAACCACAAATAACATGCATGACAAGTCATCCCCAAGGTGTAGCAGAAGTACTCATATCTTGGCTATACCCAACAATTGTCTAATTAGACCAAAGCCCCACACAGTAGGTTGGAATTCATGCCTGATACTATAAATCCAGTCATCTGTCCATGGTTCCTGAGACATAGGCCTTAGAGCAGAACCTAACAACTGCCACTTCCCTAAATCAGTATAATTTCAAGTTGCATTCTAAATGCTTATAGACAGATAATATGGTTTTTTTGGTTTGTTTTGTTTTTAATTACGAACTCATGTTGGTTGCAATTTTCTTTGCAGGATTTTTTTTTTTTAGATTTTATTTAAAATGTATTCTTCTGAAGAGAAACTTCTTGTACATCTACTGATTATCTGATTGCAACAGCAATAGTTAGTAGGATATGGTTATTAATCCTGCTAGAAACCTCCACAGCGTCAAATGTGTCGCCATTTTTTTGCTCGTTTTTTCAAAGCTAAAAGATGTGATTCTCAGATAAGAAGCTCTCTCTAGATTGTGCTCGGCATTGAATATTGGAGAAATTTTCTTAGCTGGCTGTGATGAACTCTGCACCTTCACCAGGCTCAGGTATTTGGGTCTGTGTCATACATCCCTTTAATGGCTTCTTAAATATAGGACTTGTGTTAGCTATGGAATGCACAGATTCCACCTGATCAAACAGCGAATCCACTACTCCATGCTTGAGATAGGGATTTTGCTTTTATTCCATTCCTGACCTCCAATGAAATGGCCTCTATGCCAGCTCAGCTGTTCATTTAATTTTCAAAACCCTCTTTTATTTTTCTAGTAATTTTATGATGTTGTACCTGAAGGTATCATTAGTCTAAACATTTAATTTGGCATATTTCCAGAAATACAGATCCCATTTGTGTTGTTACAATACCCTTCAGCCAATAAAACATAGTATAATCTAACAATGAAATTCATGGACATCCCACAAGAACTTAGTTAAGGACATATTGAAAATATAAATGATATTTGTATCATCTTTTTCAATTTAATTCACAGAAATAATTGCCATTTTGAATATATTTTGTAGTTTCCATGTGTTTTCCAACATACGCACTATGTAAGGATATCTTTTTACAATATATTAGCATTACTAATGTGTTTAAAATATATATGAAAATTATAGGAATGCCATAAGTGTGTACTTCCTACAACTCAGTGTTCTGTTGTCATGCAATTCTTTAATTCTTCATACGAATGAGTATTCCCTTAAGAGCTCTTTTTTCACAGTTTATCCATTTTCTCATAGAGGACAGTTATGTCTCTAAACTTTTGCTATTATGAACAAAACTGCAATAAAATTTTATGGATGTCTGTGAGCTTGTTGATATTTTTCTAGAACATACCTAAAATGGGATTTTTATATGCAGTCATGGTTTTAGTAGAATAATCCAAGTTTCTTTCTAAGTTGATCCATCTTGTATTCTCAGCACTTTCTTGGAAGTTTGCTTGAAATTCAGGTTTGTCAGCCTGTGAAGTATTGTTTCAAAACTATTTTAAATATTCCTATTATATTTAAATTTATATTTTATAATTTAATATATCTTATCTGACTTTTTGGAAATATAGTTCACATTTTTATCATATGAGTTGTGGAGTTGTCTTCTAATGTCAATAGGAGAGATTGATACTGTTTCCTAGTTAATTTTTTAGCTCATTGGTAAATGGTGATTTGTCATGATTGTACTATGCTCCCACTTTCATTGATACACAGGGTTGTAAGTTTATGTTTGCATTTATGTGGAACACTTCTTCCTATATAATTAGAGCCAATCATCTGAACAAAAGTACTCAAAGAATGTAGACCAAGTTATACAAAAAGGCAACTAGTACTATAAAATTAGTTGGAAATAAAAATTATCTAGATACAAACATGGAAAATGAGATACTTTTGGATTTCCTTTTGATTTTAACACATTAATTTTGGACAAATTGCCAAACTTGTTTTGTTTGTAATCTATAGGCTAAATAGAAAAAGTACAGACAGATAGATAGTAAAAAAAAATTACTTACCTAACCATATCATCACTAATGGATTTTCAAATGAAATGTTTTTAACTTGGTGGATCAGTATTATCAATATTTCAAGGAGATTTTCATCAAGTATGAAACTCAATATTCAATTAATTTTCTTTATGACAGATAACAATTACAAATATCAACCTGAGGTTAAATAAATATGAGTGAAAACAATCTTTCCATAACACTCTACAATCTTTGGTTCATTTCTGATACTTTTGCTTCTAAACTTTTAAACTTCTAAACACATATTTGAAATTTTACACAAAGGGATTTTTATGGCTGAGTTAGTAAAAGGATTTATTTGCAGATGTGAGCTGAAAGTGAAAACTATTCACTGTCATTATTGATTCTTGCAGTTTTGCAGCCCAAAGTAATTAGCCCTTGCATAGTGCTGAAATCCCCTTTGATTTAAATATCAAATTAAAAAGGGGACAACTGTGTTGCTATATACAGCTATGCCATAGTCAGTGTTGTGTGATGTATTTCACTATCACTGATCAGAGATTTAAGCTCATTTCTAGAGGTTAATTATAAATTTTACACCTACAGTTAAAGTGTCAAAATCTGCCTTTTTCAGTCTTGACGAAAATGAGTCTTTTTCCCAAGGGTACACTGGTCAGCTTGCGACTACAAATGTAAAAAGAATGCTTTTCTTCCTACACTCTATAAAAGTGGAAGGAAAAATGAAAAACAAATATGACAAATGAAATTTTAGGTATATGTTCTTCATGACTCTTATCACCATATCAATTTCCCCACATGATAACTCAAATAAAACTATAGAGGAATATTTTGGTTACGATAGGAAGTATTTAAGAAACCATAATCAATGAACCCATCTCTTGTTTCCAATTTATACAATTCTCCATATTCATGGTAAGCTATGAAAAATAATACACATATGTGATTTCTCTGTTAATATGAAAGTTATATAAAGAAATAATTTATGAAGCAACAGAAGAATTGATTTAATAAGAGTCTAATGTAATATCATGAATGTCAAAGTTAGACAGTATTATATAATCTAACTTGCAGACAGAATATATGTTAATCAAACTCATAGGAGAAGAAAGATGATATATGTGTATTGGTGACTTAAGTAGAGGTTGGGAATTTTGGCCAGGTATATGAAATTTGAATTAGGGAATAGATAAAACTTAAGAGAACCAGGCAAAACATTATACCTATAGGTAGTGCCAATGTATTGTGTATCTGGAAATCACTAGAAGATTAAATTTAAAAGTTTTTACTAAAGACAAAATTAATAAGTGTTTGATATGATGCATGTTAGTTGGTTTGCTTTTATACATTCCTAAATTTTTACATGCAATTTAAAAAATACTGTATTGCTCACATAAACACGGTTTTTATTTCTCAATATGGTAGTAACATGAATTCAATACCCTATCCAAACCTGACTAGAACATTTTTTAGTGCCAATAGACAAATCTAACTATGTACTAAAAATTAATTAATGTGGGAGACATTAATTATACCATAATTACATCATTTCATGCATTTCTAGAGGTTCCCTGTTGGGGAACATACCTTTAAAATCAAACAAAGTTTTTTTTTTAAATATTTTATTTTTCCATTCAAAAATCGAGACTTCCTCACCTTCTCCCATTTCCCTCCTGCTCCCTCACTAACCATCCTCCCCCCCCTCCATCCTTAAGAGAGAGCAGGGTACCCTGCCCTGTGGGAAGTCCAAGGCCCTCCCCTCTCCATCCCGTCCTAGGAAGGTGTGCATCCAAGTAAACTAGGGTCCCAAAAAGCCAAAACATGCAGAAGAGACAGGTCCCAGTGCCATTATCGATGGCTTTCAGTCTGTCCCCATTGGCGGCCACATTTAGAGAGTCCGGATTGATCACATGCTCATTCAGTCCTGGTCCAGCTGGATTTGGTGAACTCCCATTAGATCAGGCACACTGTTTTAGTGGATGGGCCAACCCCTCCCTATCCTGACTTCCTTACTCATCTTCTACCACCTCTACTCTTCGATTGGACCTTGGGAGCTCAGTCCATTGCTCGAATGTGGGTGTGGGTCTCTGTCTCTATCTTAATCCATCGGGCAAAATTTCTATGGTGATATTAAAGATATTAATCAGTGTGACTATGGGACAAGACCAGTTCAGGCACCCTCTCTTCTGCTGCCCAAGGACATAGCTGGGGACATCTCCGTGGATACTTGGGATCCCCTCTAGAGACAAGGTCGCCAACCCTAAAATGGTTCCCTTAATGTAGATATCTTCTTCCCTGCTCCAATATCTGCCCTTCCTCCACCTCAACCCTCCCACTCCCCAAAGCTCTCCCCAGTCCTTCCCTTCTCCCTTCTCCTTCCCCTTCTCCCTTTCTCCCAGCCCCACGCCAACCCCCGTGTCAAGCCAAAAGTTTTAAACTAATACATTTCGACATTTTTTGCTTACTACTTAGTAATAGTTATCCTGAATATGAAACTTTGTTTCTGTTTGAATATCAAATCCCAGAATACCATATTTATCTGTGTTGCTTGTGATTTATTATGTAAATTTTCTGAGAAAAAGTATATATACTAATAAGATATACAAACTAATGTTTTGCTAAGATAAGAAACTGCATTGTTAAATAGTTTCCATTAAAAATGAAACAATATTTGTTTTTATACTCTAAAAATAATTATTAACTATAGTTTATAAGAATCACTGCTATAGGTTATATTCTGATAAGAAATCTGTTTATTTTCAAATTAATCTCAAAAGCTCATAAATATGTTTGAAAAATATAAAAAAATAATATAGACATTTAACATTATTAAAACAAGTGATTTCTACTTACTAAAATTGTATTTTAGTATAATTAAATTACCCATTAAAATGCAAAAACTAATATTTCCATATTTTGTAAATGCTGGAATGCCATTATAGCCTTTAAAATTTTCCTACTTTTCAATTTTCCTTAAAAAGTAAAGCAATTTGCCAGCTATAATTACATTATTTTATTAACTTAAATATTTAAATCTAACTCTCATGCTATTCCGAGGTACCATGAAATCTTCCAACAGAGAAAATCAATCAGTCATCCTATGCGGTTCTAATACCTAAGAATCTAACTACACATGGGTAGTGAGGCCATGGACCCTAAAAGACAATCTACTACTTTCACTATCTTAGACTACTATGCTTTTAAACTACATTCTAGTTACTTATCTTTATACATACAAATACATATTTCTCTTTTCCCTCATCAACAGCACAGATGATTTTAGAAATTCACAACTTGTCAACATGTAGAAAACACATGTGTATATGAGCCTAACCTCCAGTGATTGGCTATCACACAACCTCTATCCCTAAGGCTCAGAGAACAACATGGGAGAGGTTTCAGAAAGAATCAGAAGATCAGGGCATCAACTATGTTATAAGGACTTATATATGACGAGGAAATAGAACCTAATGTAGACACCTAAAAAAGACGTTCACAAAGATAATACCAGTTAACACGCTAATGTGGATTGGGGAAATCTCCTGTCTTCCCTAGAGGAGAAACTATAGACAAAAAGGATTCCCAAGACAAAACCGTTCTTTTCATGCACCAAGGTACCAAAAAGGCTGTCAGTGCCAAGTGTGTGTGTGTGTGTGTGTGTGTGTGTGTGTGTGTGTGTCCATAATTAAACAGGAAGATATCATTGGTTAGAAATGGAGCAGAGCAGGAGTTTGAGGATATGTGGAAATAGTTGGAGAAGAAGGAGGGATAAGTATAGCATGTATTCATGAGAAATTCTCAAAAAAATTAAATTAAAATAAGTTCCTACCATATTCCTGCTACCCAGAATATTTCATTGTTATATTATATATATGATAATACTTAATATATGGTATGTATATAAACTTAAATTTATATTCAAATAAGCAAATGATAATTATAAATTGAACGCACATTTACATTACATGAGCCCACTGTTTGGAAAGCTCATTGTGAGTCCATATTTTGGCTAGCATCTGTAATTTCTGTCTTCTTCAACCAGCTATTCACAACAAGTCCAAGGAAACAAATATCCTAGAGAATCTCAGGAAAGTTAGGTAATTCTTCTACTGTCAAATTCCAGATGAATCATTTCCCATAGCTGGGACACCCTGGGAGAGCAATAAAGGCTGAAAGCTCCTGTGGTTCTTGAATGCACCCAGAGAGTATGGTACCCCAGCCCACAGCCCCTGCAATGGCCACTGTGTCCCTGATATATAACACTCAAGGGTACTTCATTCTCTCTAAGTCCTTTCAGAAAAAGAGAGAGCCCATTTCCTAGCCTGTGCTATGCCATAGAACATAGGTTGCAAGAAATTTTAGGAATACAACTATGGAGAATTTTTCAATAATTTCAATTAAAGAAGGAAAATGCTTTACTAAAAATTTGGAATACATCTTACACTATAATTTGAAGATAATTCTGAGTAACAAAGAGAAGGTTCACTCTGACAAAGAGGACATTTCCACCTTTTTTAAAGTAATAAGTATATGTTTTCCATAATGTGTAATTATGGCCATTTCTTTTCCATGATCCTTCTCTATTTGTCCCTTGGCATGATCATCTAATCATTTCCCCAGACATTGATATGTGTATCTAAGAACATATATCATGATTCGTGGTATTATGAAATTGTTTTATTTATTTCTCTGTGTGTTCTCCCTTACTACGGATGACCTTCAGAAGAACTTCTTACCTATTGCATCCTTGAGTTTGTAACAGCCTTTTTTTTTTTTCAAAATCAGGAGGCAGAACTTTAGTTAGAAACAGCAGAGGGATTAATGAGAATTTACTAGTAATATTTGTTGAAAGCTAAAGATAAAAGACCTAGTGTAGGGCAAGCAATTATCTTTCTGAAAACCAAACCCCTATTTTACATTATCTCGGAAAAAGTCAGTGATTCAGATCTATCTAACCTAAATGGACCAGTAAGGATGAAGGGCATTGGGTTTAATTCCTTGATGGTAAGGAAATAAATGAGAAACTTATCCTTATGTGTATGGCCATTTATCTCAGTATAAATTAAATAGATACCACTGGGAGGAAGAAAAGAGTAAGATTTCCATCTCCTCTATTTGAAAACAGGATAATATGTTTGATAGGAAAAGTACTGAAGCAGTATTCAACTCCTTGTCATCCATGAGAAAACATGAGGTTGTGTTACTTTCCTCTGGCATCTGAGTGAGTAGGCGCTTTCCCTCTAAACTGAGGGTCACAATCGGTTTTTGAATTTCATCTGGAAATGAAGTAACAACGGTTGCCTAAGGCTTTCAGGAATGCCTCTATAGATGAATTAGATGATGCAGTCAGAAACGATAGGAAATCTTTTTTTAATTTTGTTTTGTAAGCTCTAAAAATCAAAAGCAACACACACAGACATATTGCATTTAAAAAGTTAACATTTTTCCATATGGGATCCAATGTTATTCAGTTTATTTAGGTAATGAATAGAATTCCCATTGTTTATTAAGGATTTTTTTTAATGTAGGGTTGGATACCTATACCTTGTTTAGTGTAAGACTGGTTAACAGTGTAAACTTCAATGTTATTAGAAAAGAAGAAAGTAGTATTTTTCCTTTTTATTGGAAAAATTCATGTTAATTATTCCTCTGCACCTGCCTAATGGGGCTGAAGTAATTCGATTGTCATATTGTTGTAGATTGTTGCTTTGTGTAATGTATCACCCCTGCTGTTCCATTAAAAAATTCTATACTCTTCCATTATTCAGCAAGGCCTAATGATTATTCCAGCATTTGTACATGCTGCACTGTTATTTTGATTTTAATTGACTTCACATTTTTAATTAAGCACATTGGTTTTAAAACTGTTATTGAAAAGCATGGTTCTGTCATCCTCGGGAGTTGCTTCTATGTGCCTTCCATACCTACTGAGTTTTCCTTAGATTCCTTTCAAATGATAAGAATATGAACACTTGTCAATGGTGACCTGAATTCACATTCTATACTATTCATATACAGTGGTCTACAGAAACTTATAGGCTTAGTAATTTTGTGGAAGCTATCTTTTAAGCAGCTAGAATTTTAAGTATTTGGGTTGCAAATTTAAAATAGAATTGTCTGTTTTGTATGTGTCTAACAATCTTCCAACTGGAAAAGCTGTGTATTACTTCATCAAATATAGTCAGCTGTAATAAACACATACAATGACATAATACTGTCTGTGCTTAGTGGGACATAAAATTATGGTTTCTATATCTTTGAAATATTAGTCAATCTTGATACTCCTCCATTTTGAAGGATAATTGCTTCATTCTGTAAATTATTTAATGATTTTCACACAATTCATTAAAAATAAATATTTTAAAATTATTTATTTATCATAGACATCATGTTCCTTCAAGTATAGTGTAGTACTCTAAAAGAAAATAACAATATTCTTACGAAATACATTGAAGTATCTCATTTTGAGTATCTTACCACATAATTATGGTAAAGAAAGGACCAGAAGCAGAACAATTCAAACTGTATTTACCTGAGAAGGTAACAATTGCAATATTGCTGAAGTGAGAAAAAATGATGTTATGTTTTATGATGACCCAATGTTTAAATGTTCTAAAAGAAAACTATATAAAATGCTTTATATTTTTCACATTTGTCTGAAAAAAATCTGCCAAAAATATGATTTTTAAAATTCTGTAATGTTGTAAATGTCTTAGGATGAAAGAGGTTGATATGAGAGCTCCCTTTTAACATTTGTGTTTTGTTAATGGACATGAATGACTGAGTGAATGAATGAATGGGAAGGTGAATGAATAGGTCCTTTGAGATTTAACCGCCATTTGGCCATCTGAGGGACAGAGGACAAAGCTTTAGAAGTGGCTGTCTCCCCTTGTTTGGTGCAGCTTCATCTTGCCGGTTGGGATGGTAGATGGGCTTGTGGTCTGGGATTTATGTCCCATCTCTCCTTCTGTCTTGGTGTGCCTGACACAGATCTATTAGCATAACTTCCATTGCCAGTGACAACATGAATAAAAGATGACTGGTATGACCTCTGAAGGTACCAAGATAGTCCTGATGCAATGAGCCCAACAGCCACTCTTTTATGTGTGGCCATACAATAGCAATCTCAATAAAAGTTTCAAGAGAATTAGAATGCTAGTTTTCTTGATTTCTCTCTAACTCACTGATTCAATAGTTCTTCATTGTTGTTCATTTGAGGTTCCCCAGTGACCAATGTTTTGTTGTTGCTGTTTTTGCCACATTGTCAGCCCTTCATTTGGGTGGACATAAAGCAATACAAGACAAGCAAACAAAAAGAAGTTATGCTTTCAGCATTCTTCATATGAGAAAACTAATTTTCTTACACTTCATTGTTCATAAATTGGATACTGCTGCAACAGTATCTAACCCAAACATTCATTTTAAATTCAAATTGTTCTATGATCAGTTTATTTTTTTTTTGGTTTTCCAACACTGCTCCCTGTAGTGAAAATAGAATAAACAATGTTATTACTGAGAATCTCTCAACACCAGCACTACAGTGTATTTTCTCCTTTTTACCTCAGCAAAATATCAGGACCTGATAAGTGTGGGACTGTTAGATGTAGATACTCTGATTTTTTTTCTTAAAAAGTCCAATGAAAGGAGCCGCAAATACATCTAGAAAACAATCAAGGAAACTTCTCTTTCTGACCAAAACAACACCAGTCATTTCAAGTGTTCATCACTCATCTGTGTAAATAGGTTCTGTAATAGACGGGATGGAAAGAGAAGATGGGAACATAGGGACACACTGAAAGTAATATCACACCTTGCCAACAGCATCCTTTAGGATATTTTTTTCTTTAAAAGCAGAAGTACAACTGGGCTGATATTCACTCCTTTAATACAAAGGAAAAATTGTGTGCTTTTCATGATCCTTTTAGGTAGTAAATCACACTGCTTTTGTAGTATTATTCTTTGCTTCCTTGCAAGGTCTCTTAGCTGGATGATCTAGAGATCTGACAGTATGTTAACAACCGTCACTGCAGCTTTGGATATAATATAAAAATCATTTAAAAATGAGCAGTGGCTGAAATTTCCAACCACCTCAGATCTGAACTATACCCTTTGAAATGGTGAATCTGCATTGAAATGTCAGTGGTGAAGTGACTAACAAATTGCCCCATTTTCAAATATCTTCAGGGAATCTTGTTCAGGTTTTATGGGGACATTTCATATATGCATCTGACATAAGAGAAGGTGGTGTCGTGAGACTCAGAGTCACAGTAAACAGCTCTGTTCTGTTTTCAAGGTTAAGAAAGGGAAGTTTGGATAACAACATTGAGAGCTACTGAGACTATATGCATTGTGTCATTGCAATAGACAAGCAGTCTTTCTAACAGATCACTTGAGTCATAAAATAATCATATGGTATTCCTCTATCTACTGAAGACCTCTGAGTAAACTGGAATTATTTAAGGAAAATTTTCATTCAATCTCATGAAGATACCCACTAATGATAATGAAATTTCTTGTATAAGGAAATGTAGTAAGGAAAATGAGGCTGTTCCCACTGTAATTAAGAGACATTTGATGTTTTAAAAGCAAATAGAGAGTAGGAAGGCTTCTACTATGAATATTCTGATGTGGATTATTGCACTATCTAGATAGAAATAATTTAAAGGATTCAGTCAGTAGTTATGAGCAAAGCCATACAAAACTCAACCTTGACATTACCAGAGGAAATAAAGTCACTGGCTGCTCCACAAAGCTGAAGCAGATGTCAGATGCAGGCAGCTGTGGCTGGGGAAATTCAACAAAATTCCAATATTCAAATTGCTTCTCTGGATATTAACTGCTTGGTAACAGTTTCAGATTTTATCTGGGCTGCCAGTAAGCCATCTGCACAAAAGGAGAGCGATCTGCTGAAGCTGTCCGTGCAGGTAGGCATCAGTGTCTTTTGACTAGAGAAAGAATGGTGCAGAGGAAATTGGAGCCAATGTTTCAGAAAATATTATAGTAATTAACCCGAGGTGTTAGAGCACTGAACAACAGAATGAAGAAAGGTTAAAGGCTGTCTGTTTTGTTTAACGGCACTGTGAAGAAGGGAAGCTCTTGATTCCTCATTTTAGGTTCATAGTTCAGAGTAGGAGACGCTAGGTAGAAACGGAAACTAGATGGTAATGTTAGGGAAATTTCAATTCCAACACTAGGTACAAGAGGATGGTTATTCTGTGAAATTGGCTTTCAGACAATAATAGAAATATGCAATAGGCTAACAAAAATTGGAAAGAGAATTTTGAGGTATAAAAACTTTGCATCACATAAACAAGAGTAACTTCAAAAGAGGTAGAAAAAAACTTCACAAATTTTATTTAGCTGTGTGTTGGATGAAATAAACACATGTGATGTGACATTGTTGCTCACAAATAAGTCAGCTTATGGAAGAAGTATTTCATAATTCAAGATACAACAGCCTTAGCAGTAGCTGAGCATAAGAGCATGTGATCAAAAGTGACCCAAATCATGACACCAGAGTTTCCAGATGGTATAGGAAAAAGTCTATAATTTATGACCACCGGTGCAGTAAATAAATCTACAACAATAGTAGTGGATGGGGAAGCAATCACAGCTGACCAAAAGAGCAGTTGTAATGCAACCCACAGAAAGCTTGGTGCCAGAAGTAATTGACATAGTCGTCAAATCAATTTCCTGGGGTGCAGACACTCAAGCACTCAATCTGATTCTGTATGCTGCACAATGTTTGGATTGTACAGCTGTCTCTAATTCAGATAGCTTTAGCGAGACCTGAGTCCAATTCAAGGAGCTGTCTGGAAGTGAACGCTAATTATTTGGTTTTTTTATGTAGATTTATTGTTTTCTGATCAAATTACTCTTTTTGAAATTGAATATATCTTATATTAATTTTTAAATGGTTATCTTTATCTTCTTTTCTTATATTGCCTATCTATGAAGCCCATAATCTTTTCTTCTAAAGTGACAGAGGTTTGCCATTTCAAAATAAAACAGGACATGCACTGTATGGTAGACTTTACACTGAATGTGAGATCAGCCTGAATGTAAATGTATCATACTCATACAAGAAGGACTTAATTAATCTTTATTTATATTTCATTGCACTGTATTTATTTTAAATTAATATTGCATTTCCATTTTCTACAAAACTTTGGATATTTTTCATTCATTAATTCAATTGTAAACAGATTGTCTACAGCCTCCCAGATACTTGATAGGACCCTGGAATTTGAGCATGTCAACAAAATGAACCTAAAAGCCTGGACTGGAGAGAAATTTAAGGAATTAAGTGGAGAATTATGGAGATAATACACAAATTGTGACCAAGGACAGAAGAACAAAACCCTAATAAAACTGTCAGTGGAATACAATTATTAGAACTGTTCGGAGAGCATGTTGAAGATGCTGACATTGCCATCAAGATTTTGAGGATAAAGAAAACTTTGGTGGGTTTAGAGACTGATAATATTCCAGGAACTCTGACTGTCAGGAATATAACATTTTCAGGCAGTACACTCTTTACTACAACTGGAACACAAGGGTTGACTGTCATGAATACAGAAGTTTTGAGCGATGAAGGCCTAGGGAAAATTCAGATGCCAGAGGTGTAGGATCTGGAAGACCTGTTAAAGAACTGTTAAACACGACATTCACATCATCTGTAGCAACAGGCTGCTAGATTTGAAAACAAGCAAGAATGAAGTCTGAGAGCCTTAGACATTTATTCAAAGTGGTGTGGCTGGAAACCAGAAATGTGCTTTCCCATGTTCAGCTATTTAGGAAGACTTTTAAAGTTTTGTAAAACAGAAAGACAGCATCGTTAGTCTAACAGCAATGTTCAAGAAAACAAAGATGCAAGTGAAGGAGAAAGACCGAGTAAAATAGAAAGTAGAGAAAAGGAAGAGAAAAATATAATAGATTTTCAAACACAGTACAGGTGAAAAAACACTGGCTGTGCCCTTTGCATATATAGAATTATAAGAATTCAATATGGGCTGGAGATCCAGTACAAACTGTTATTGTTGCAAAAGATCTTTGTGAAAGCAGGTTTGAAGAAGCTAAAAGAAAATTCCTAATCTCTTTGCTTGATACTAATCTAACCCACCACCTCAGCAATAGAGAAGGCTGAAGGCCAGGAGATAGTGACTATTATGAGTACAACTGGTGAAATTATCATTAAATACAGAGGCAAAGAGCCAACGCTGATAGTACCAAGGCAGCAAGAAAGTCCAAACTCTCATGACTGGAGTTCAGATCCATAAAGAAGTCTGAGACGCAACTGTCAAAGAACAACAAGAGAAAGGGTATAGCTCACAAAAGCAAAGGAGAAAAGTGTTTTTAAGACTTAATTGAAAGTAAAAATAGAAAATAAATCCCTACTGGTTAATTCTGAACACATAAACATATAAATACAGCTAAAGGACTCAGTAGATTATGTTTACGTGTGTGTGTATATATATCCATATATGTGTGATGTGTGTGTGTGTGTGTGTGTGTGTGTAACAATAATAATTAAGGAAAAGATCATGAACTTGGGTAGGGGTATTTGGGGAGGAGAGGGAGGTTGAATGATGTAGACACTGTGTTCATATTTGAAATTCTCAAAAAA
>JAQHUG010000015.1:8115484-8126755 GCA_028555095.1 Dicrostonyx torquatus
ATCAATTTAAAAAGAAAGTTACTTTTTGTTATCTATATCTGTTAAATTATTTTTTCAAATTAAATTTAACATATTATGTTATGCCCTTCTTCATTTAACATAAGGTTGTTAATCAGAGGAGAGACTGGAAATAGTCACTTTTTTTTAAATAAGCAAGGCTGAAATGATCTCCTGAAGTTACCAGAAATAAGAAGGCTGTGAAATAATTCATGTACCATGTTTTTCTTACATGATAAAGAAAGAGGTTATTCAAATTATGTTAGCATACACCTGGGGCTACAGTTAGTAAGCAAAAACATAGCATAATTTGAACTAGTTTGAATAAATACAAAGTTTCAGATGAAGAAATTGATTAGTTTTAAAAAATACTTCTAAAATATACCAGGTTCTCAGAATTTACTCAACATAAGAAAATCCCTACAAAAGCTCATATAGTAGAAAAGGGTTCTTTTACATGCCAACCACTGTGTAAACAGAGGTGAACAAAATATACTTAGTTTTTGTCCATTGGGAGTTTTGAAATAAAATGCTTTAAAATAAAAATTGAAAAAAATTAGATATCTTGTATGACACATTAAGGAAGTATCTGTGGTGCCCTTTTTGACCAATGAATACAAGCAAGAGCGTGGTAGGTGGATTAAAGTGGGAAACTATTATAATGTAGAGCCTCTATGAGCCTAAGTGAGCAGTGTTAAAAAGCCTACAACCCAAAATACATTGTTGCCTCTGTTTGTACACTAAATCATGCTAGCTGTATTTTTTTTTTATTATTTGAAAGCACCAGGAGAGTTTTGAAGAAATTATCTGTCTTTGTCCTATAGCATTTCCTACAATACCCAGTGGCTCTGTTTTGGAGTCATCTTCCCTTTCCTAGTTTAACAGAATTGCTCAACGGAAGAATAAATTTAAAAATTAATGCATTACATTTTGATAATGTGAATTCATGTTACCTATTTCTGGCAAAGGAATATCTTAAATTCTTAAACCCTAAGAGCAATGTAACAACTTTGCTGTAAATAAGAATAATCTAATAATTAACCCTAGCATCTTTCAGCATTAGATGTGAAAACAAAATGAATTGGTGTTAATGATGAAGGAAATCTAAGGCTCCAAGCCCTGGAGGCATCAAGTTGTTTCATTTCACTTATGTTGAGAAATATTATATATAAAAGAAAGTAAGTAGTTTTTGTGAGTAGTGATCTTGACATCACTGAAAAAATTTCTTGTGATATGTTTTATGTTCAATTTACATGAGTTTTTTTCTTTGTCTCCTTTTCTTTCTTTTTCTTTCTCTCTCTGTCTGTCTCTCTCCCTCTCTCTTTTCCATTCTTTCTTTTTTTGAGATTAAATTCTCCCTGTGTAGTCTATTACGAATTCAAACTTATAGAATTGTTCTTGCATCAGCACACCCATCCAAAATACTGAGATTATAGGCCTGGGCCACAATGTCCTCTAACATTCAATGTACTTATCTGGGTCCAAGAATATTGCACATTTTGCAACTAAGCATCCTTTCTTATTGTTTGCTTTGTTTTATTTATTTTGTATTTGATTCTCAAGACAGTGTCTTCTTATGTACATCAGCCTGGCCAGGAAATTGCTTATACTACTCTCAAATGCTGTGTCATAGGCATGCCATGCCTCACTTGGCTTAATTAAATAGTAAATCTTAATGTTGATACCAAGTCTAATTCTTGAACTAGTTCATAAACCTCATATAATTTAATGAAGTACATTACAAAGTAACATGTGAGAAATTTGTCGATTTGTTACTTCCTTTGTTTAGGACTGGGTCACCTCTATTTCATTAAAGGTAGAATTGACTTTGTGATGCTGTTTTTCAAGGGTGCAATTCAGGAGACAAAGTAACATTCATTTCCCCTATGCAGCAAACAGTCAGTCAAAGTGGAGGCCAATCATGTACTTCTCTATTGTTCAAGGAAAAGGAAGTTGCAAGTGTCTAGGAAAACACAAACATTTCAGTAAAATGTCAACTGAAGCAGAAAGAATGAACAGTTTTTCAAGATTCATGAGTTTATCTTATAAATCTGCCCACAGGGAGGACAAGTAGGAACTTCATGCTGCTTGTTAACGTAATTGTGGAGAAAACAGTAGAGGTATAAGTTAAGTGGGAAGATGTCCTTATTCTTCTTTCGACCTCTCCTTGTCTCTGTGCACCAGATTAAAGGAGTAAAAATAATAAAATATTAAAAAGTAATAAAGTTAAAATATAAGCCATATATAGATTGAAAATATACAAAGTGTCTGGATTATGTATATTATTGTATTTTCTTTGAATAGTTTTGACTGTGAATGAGCTAAGTACAGCGAGACATTTTATTGTACAGGCTGCTAAATTAAACCAACATATATATTTTAAAGGTATCTTGACTTCAAAATTTGAGTCTAAGTATTTGTTACTTTAGAAAAAAGTTTCTGTTTTGTTCTGTGGATTCCTTCCAGGCTAAAGTGGTTTGATGGAACAAGACCCCAAAGGTCTCTCTGAATCCTAAGGATACTTTGCCCAACAAACTGCAAGGAAGCAGTTTGGAGAAAACTACACCCAAATTCCCAAAATTATTGTTTATAAATGTTTATTTTTATTTAATAAGGGTTGGTATAAAACATTAATGGTATAGTCATTTTTTAAAGTGGAGGCGATATGAAATAGAAATAAATACTTTGCTTTAATATGAATCTTTGTCTAATGGTACATATTTAAGGTTGATCTTGTTATATCGCATATATGTTTTTCTGCTCTTATTTAAGGTATTGTGTTTGTATAACTCATTTAAAATGTAATATAAAAGAAATACAGATAGATAGTTATCTATAATGTAGTCATGTTTTCTAGATGTACAGAGATATATTTCAAATGAATATGTAATCCTCAATTCTTTCAAAGACTTTGAGAATATGCCATTTAAAATGTTTTAAGAACTTAGACTTTTTTGACAATGATACATTTCTGCCTCTGACAGCACCAATTCCTTCAGAGAGATTTACAGGTATTGAAGAAACTTGTTCTAGCCATTTGCGCAAGGAATTGCTCTTGCCTGTACTGCTTGATGGTATGCCACATAAACTTGAAATGCAGGACCCACAGAAAAGTGACTGCTGAACTTTCCAAAAGATGGAATGGTCCTTCGGGGTTCCTGCTTCATGAAAGAGTATGCTAGACATTCAGCAGGAGACAGAAGAAAGTGACTAACAAACTGCCAATATAGGCAAAATAGCTTTTTAATTTCCTGCTTCATGGAAAAATCTGACAGATACCATGGGCAAATAGGCTAAAGATAGATGTCCCAGTGTTATAGACGAACTTTGGGTGACTGTCCAGGCAGTAAGAAGTCTCTGTCAATTCTAGAACTTTGGAAGTTCTGTTGTAATTAGGGGAGAGAGGGGTGCATGTTGTTTGTTCCCCGCACCCAGCTTCCAAGCCCCCAGCCGCTGGCCCGCTCAGCGGCTGGCTGGCTGCCTGCACCCGAAATAACCACATGAGGACGGTATTCATTTAAACTCTGCCTGGCTTATTATCACTAGCCTTTTCCCGGCTAGCCCTCACCTCATAAAACGAACCCATTATAAAAGTCTGTAAGTCACCACGTGGTGACGTACCGGAAAGGTCTAACCTGCATCCATCTGCAATGGTGGCTCGTGGCATCTGCCCCGCTTCCTTCTTCTCCTCCCAGAACTTCCGTTCTGTCTACTCTGCCCACCTAAGGGCTGAATTGTCTATAAGCCAGGCAGCTCTTTATTTAACCAATCAAAGCACAGAAATACAGGTGGACCCTCCCACAAAGTTCCTGTTTAGTTAGGTAATGTTATATCCTTCTGGGGTCTTTGAAGAGTTGAAGATAGATAGTTATAGCTTTCCTTAGTAATGATAAAGGATAAATTATATATAAAATTTTAGACTCGAAAAGATAGCATAGATGATAGAACATTATCCTTAATTTGCCAAATGTGAATGGACTAAATATTTTAACTATAATTCTTGCTTGATAACTATTTTATATATGTAATTTTACTAAAGTTAAGAACCTTCCTTTTTATTTTTAAAGAAAGGGGAAATGATGTGGGATTCACTTCTGTACACTGTATGTTTTATTAACTTTTGTTAATAAAGAAGCTGCTTTGGCCTATGGCAGGACAGAATAGAGCTACACAGGAAAATGAAGCAAAGGTATATATAGAGAGAGTAGGTGGAGTCAAGAAGACGCCATGTAGGTACCGAAAAAGAAAGAAGCCACCAGAACCTTACCAGTGGGGCAAACAATGTTATAATTGATATAATTTGCATGTGATCGGGGTGACGTCTGAAGAGTTGGGAAATGAATGTACAACCTTCATTACAGCCATACATCCCCAGGAAGATGGAGTAGGCTGATTTAGTGCCCAGGATAGCAGGAAAACGGTTGGAACTGTCCAGTTAGTGAGAGATTTGGGATTGCTAGGAAGTCCAAATCAGGGTGTCTCAGATAGATGTAGGCCGACTGAATTTACACCATCTGAAAAATTTCTAGAGATTCCTAGAGAGGCCATAGGGGCAACAGTATCCAGCAGGAAGTTCATGCTGTTGCTGTTTCAGGAATAACCCAGCCCAGGTACATAAAGTGGCAGGTTATCTTGTTTATACATAGAAGGAAAAGTCTTAGAGCCTTCACATCACTAACTTTTGGAATATGGGATAGGGGTGAGTTTGGTGGGACCATAGTTATGTAAGTGTATTTTATTTTCATTTTCCAACTCTAGTTTATTCGTTTTATCTCAATACTTTTGAGCTGTCCTTTTTCTTTCACCCTTACATACTGATTCTCTTTGTATATTTTAGTATGTTCACTAACATATTAATAGCATTTGTCCCAGCATCCATTAAGCTATATCAGTTTATCAGGATTATTGCTAACAGCTCTTACAAAGCTGACACCATCTTTTGCAATGTGTATTCTATTTTTGCCTCCACAACATCTACTATAAAGATTTCAGCTAGGTTGGAGCTGTTTCAACCCTTGAGGAGTAAAATGGGAGGGTACCTTGCATTCTGAATAGTCTCCACAGGGCATCCACCAGGGATCATAAAGTGAAGACATAAAGAAAACTTATGGGCAGGATTTCCTCTGTTCAAGCAGGTCTTACTTTCCAGGAAATTAAGCCAAATGCCCTTCCGTTTCTTGGAGATAGTCGTGTTTGTGGCTGTTTTGTTTTCTTATTTTTGGTCTTCTTTCTTGTTCTGATGTTCAAAATGTGTAGATACACTCATGTGAGACTCGGAACAATAGTTTTGCTGGAAAATAACTACAGTTGATGTCTGACTTGGGAAGTTGAGTGTTGAACCACACTTGAGGGATTATCTGTTTGTTTGTTTTCTAAAAGAGGATGGCATAATGTCACCTTAATCCAATTTACATTAAGAAGACTGACATAACTCTCTAAGATATAAAGTAAAAGTATGGAAGTCACTGGCTTAGAAAAACTCTCCCCTTAGAATTAAGACCCCCATAGAGATATTGGGGAGGGAGTTTCAAACATATTTTTTGGTAAGCATGATATTAAATTGAATCAATGTGTAAAATCTCTGCAGAAAATATGTGGGAAAAAAGAATATAATTTTAGACTGCCAAATATTTCCTCATGGCCACAAAAATAAACGCTAGCTATGAATCTGAATAAAGCCAAGTTGCTACTAATCAGAAAATCTATGGGGTAATAGTATATGCTTAGGTGACCAACTTTTGTAGGCTACTACTTTCAGTGACTCGGTTGAACTGTCTTCTGACAAATACTGTGTATTCTTAGAACTCTGGAGATTAGTAATTAAGGAAGACAGAAAAGGGAAAGAAATACATGGCATGCATTGTTCAGAATGATGAACTACAAATATTACATTACTTTTTCTGGTGGCTTGGGCATTTTCACATATGCTGCAATGTGTGGCATCATATAGGGAAAAAGGATAATCAGGGTAAATCAACTTGAGTAAAAATGGTAGTGATGTTTACATCCTTATTCATTACTACTTTTTTCTTTTCCAATCAGAAAACTTCTCTTTAGTAATCCTACAGAACCGCTTCCAGATCTCCAAAATCAGCAATGTCTAGACCAAAACAAACAAACAAACAAACAAACAAAATGTCACTATCACCACAACAAACTCCAACATTGATCAGAGACTAAGAATCATAATTTTCTGGCTCAGATTTTACTGAAAAGATAAACCATATGAATGAGCTGAAGGCTACAGCTGACTGGCAGGTAAAATATTATTCTATGTTAAGCACATATGAGTAACTCTTTTCATTCTTATGAGTGATCTGTTTCCTTTTGGTCACAGATGCCTGTCTGCCCTCTGCTTGTATTTCTCAAAGAAGATTTTTTAAAGCAATGTGTGACAGGCACAAGCTAGTGTAGGAATGAGACAAAAGCTAATATTTCTTTTCCTGTTTCAAAAATAGGGAGCAATGACTGTTCAGAGCTAGACAGAAGATAGAAAAAGAAAAGAGAAAGAACAGACAATGTGCTTTCTTGTTTTAAGAATGCACTAAGAATTACACATGCTAGAACATAGGAAAAGAGTTGAGAGCCTGTCCTTCGATGAACATCATGGAAAATTACTAGGATAATTCTGTGGACAGCACAAGTCACAACTCAAAGCAAGCCCACAGGAGTTGAATTTATGCTCCACCATCTGCATTCACTTTTCGGGAACGTATGGTGAGAAGCACTTTTGTAGAATGTCTGGCCCACAATAACTAGCTAGCATCTCATGCTTGGATCTACATATGCATGAGAGATTCAGAAGACTTTATTTTGTCTTTAAAAATTCTTGCCTATGAATGAAAACCTGCTTCTGATGTGAATATTGTAACTATACAAAAGAGTAGATTCCATTGGACTTAACATCACAAGGTCAGTGTTATTACTTGCAGGTGTCTAAAAATATGATAAACTCTAAATTCTAAATTTCCAGCAAGACTTTCTAAAGCTACTTTACCATACAGGAAAATATAATAAGTGACAGCAGACTTGCCTAGAGAGCTTTCTATCCTTGCTCTCATTAAGAATCACAGTTTCTTTGGGGAAGGGGCACTAAAAGACCTATAACAACACTTTCTAATGGACAGACACAACCTTTGGGCTTGAGAAGTCACTTCCTCCCCTATTAGTAGCTCATTCAGAAACTTCTCAATGGATTGATGAACTGAGTGGAATGTCCTAGGTACTTCTTAAAGCTAGCAGATTCTCTTGGAACCCTGATAATGGGATGGCTTTAACTTGGATTCTTAGATTCACTACTTTGTGACCATTAGACCAAGAACCCTCAAATGTCTGTCAGTTTCTCAGTAAATTTGTTCCCCAGGTCCTGTCGTGCACATATACATTGTGGTGTACTGTGTGCATGCGTGCGTGACTGTGTGTGTATGTGTGTGTGTGTGTATGTGTGTGTGTGTGTGTATGTGTGTGTGTGTATGTGTGTGTGTCTAATTGGTGCAGGAGAATTGTCTGTATTCTGTCAATCATATTTTAAATAAACACTGATTGGCCAGGCAGGAAGTATAGGTGGGTCAACCAGACAGGAAGTAGAAGTGGGGCAATGAGAACAGGAAAATTCTGGGAAGGAGGAAGCCCATTCCTCCCTAGTCCTGCCCAGACCCCGGAAGAAGCAGGATGTGACCTACCCTGCTGAAAAAAGCACTGAGTCATGTAACTAACATATATAAGAATAATGGGTTAATATAAGCTACAAGAGCTAATGGTAAGACAGAGCTAATGGGCCAATCAGTTTATAGTCTTATGGAGACCTCTGTGTGATTTTCTTTGGGACTTGCCGGCTGTGGGAACTGGGCAGGACAGAAACCCCAACAAGTCTGGCTCTCATGTTACATCTAATGACTTTTGAAACAGCAACTACAAACAATAAAACTTACAACAATAAAGCTAATAATTGACTTCCTGCCATTAGAATTCTAATTGCTACTGTGTTTTCTGCCTTGTGATCATCTGTGAAAATAAGTTGGGGTCTATTTTTCTGAACCTAGGACAACCGATCTATTTATTTCTCTCTTCGCAAACATTTGGTATTTGTGTGAGAGTATGTGTTTGCTGTATTTAAATAAAAATTACTAAAGTGACATTCTATGGTGTGCATTTTCTAGCTGCCCTACAGCACTAATTCCTTTTTCCTCATAACAGTCTTATGGAGTAGTATAGTACTAACCTTGTGGAGTAGAATTAGTACCATTGTTACATGAGACAGAGAAGTCACAGAGATCAATAGATTGCACAAGGTATGGCAGACAGGAAATAGGTGAGTCCTGGGCCTTTGTGCAGTGATTCTGACATCCTTCACTTTGCAATCTCTCTCAACCTGCTGCATTACTCTGTAGCTTAACTTTTATTTTTTTTTAATTCTGACATCCTTCACCTTGCCATCACTCCCAATCTGCTGCATTTCTCTGCAGTTTACCTTTTTTTTTTAAATGAAAGGATTCTATACTATAATACTGAAAATGTATACAACTTTTGGTGAGACAGAGTTTTACTTTTTTGTTTTCTGCCTCCAGATTTCTCTCTCATCATTGCACTTGTATCATTGATAAGATTTTCAGGAATATTTCATGTGAATCAACACAGAGTGCATTGTTTTCCTCTCAGAGCACAAATTTTAGCTAACAAGTACATTATTTACTTTCTTAGATCTTTTTTTCAGGTGTATTTTTGCTCTTTTTTTATTCTCTACCAGTTTATAAAACACTGCTTCTTTTTAAACTAGCTAAACATTTTTCTCAGATATGAGTGCAAAATGTTTATTTTAATAACTCAAATTATGCAGCGAAATTGTGGCAAATGATTTGTTAGACCCAGTATCTCACATGCAGTTTACACATCTGTGGATATTTCAGTGAGATAAGTTTCAAGAAATAGAACAGCTCTGTTTTCAGTTTTTATTTTGAATTAATGCTTGCAGTGGGCTGTGGTATTCATGGTAATAGGCGCCAGGAGCAAGCACTTCTTCAGTACTTTGCCAGCTTAACGCATCTTTGTGCACTGCCCTTGTGCTCTTGAACCTTTTCCAGTTCAGTTGTTGAAAACATTATTACAGTTTTAATCAGTAATTTTCATTAGTTATTTTTCTTTCTTAAATTTGCATATCTTTCTACTTTTTGCTTCATATTATACATGGTTTTGTAGAAACATTTCTGCATGAAAGCATTATTCCATCAATATTACCTGAATTTGTTATTCTTTTACTTATTGGCATTTATTGTGAGTGATGAAAGAATTATTTGGATGTATTTAATTGAATAAGTATTTTGGTTAGGCAACTTCAGAGATTTAGTACAATTAGAAGTCCTAGATTTCTTAGACTCAAAAATTCTATCTTTTTCTAACAATTGATGGACATATTTTTATTTTCATGTTTACCTCCTTGATTCATCTAGAATTTACTTCTGAATTTAAGAGTTAATATCCAACTTTTAATAGTTGTGTTTTGTTTTCATACACAAACAGCTGTCTGTTGCTAATCTAATGCTTTAAAAATAATAATACTGCCCCATTTTAAAATATTAACTGCATCATAATTTTCAACACAGCATTTTCTGCTTCTCTGATTTATCTAGCCATGTGCTAGTACATATGTATTTTTACTATTACCATTTCCTATTTCCTGATCAAGCCATGTCACTCCTGTGTCTTTAAAGTGCTTTGTTTGAGACAGTGTCTGCCTATAATGTATTTCTGGATATCTCAGAACTCCCTATTTAAACTAGGATGGTACAGAACACACAAGGATCCACCTGCCTCAAACTTCAGAGTACTGGGATTAAAGATGTATGCTACCATGTTTAATTCTGTTTTGATTAGTTTTACTAGTCAAATTTTCTGAGTGAATTAAGAATTTTTTTGTTTATTTTTTGTTTTTGTTTTCCGAGACAGGGTTTCTCTGTAGCTTTGGAGCCTGTCCTGGAACTAGCTCTGATAGACCAGGCTGGCCTCGAACTTGCCTGCTTCTGGGATAAAAGGTGCGTGCCACCACCGCCTGTCTTGAAATAAGAATCAATATGACAAATTTTAAAGTCGTCAGTAAACAAGACTGGAACAATAGCAATGGATATATTAACATGGAAGAGGGACAATTTCACAGTGTTCTAAGCCTAGATATAGAACTAAAGGCAACTAAAGAATGCTGGGAAAAGGAGAATTGGCTTCTCCCAGAGATGTACCCTCCTACTGGTTGTGGACTGTGGAGTATTCAGCTCTGAAATCACCCAGACAAAAAGAAAAACACACTTAGAAATATAAAAATAAGAAAAAAAGAAAGACTTGAGACTGGAGGAAGCATGGGAGGGGTTATAAGGCAGGTAGCTCGGAGATGCTGAAGGAAGAAAAGAAAGAGGAAAGAGATGTGATTTGATTTCAATTAAAAACATTTAAAAGACAAAAATATCAAGATTGTTGATCACAGTTATTTTGTGAATTAATTTTGACAGACTTTACATCTTTATTCCACCATGAACATTTTGTGTGTTGGTAAATATTCCAGAGAAAAAAGAGAGAGAGAAAGAGAGATAAAGAATGAGTTTCTACTTAAGTCTTCAAGGTTCTGTAGTCACAGTTTCCAGGTAAGTCATTCTATGTATATTATGTCATCTTTTATACATGTTGATAGTACCAAATAAGAGAATTTTCTTCCATTATATCTTAGGTGGACAATTTTTATACCAATTTTATTCATTTCTATAAAGTTTTTTTTTTAATTTCTTAGCATCTACCAATGAATAATTTACATTTTCAAATTGCAGTTTCTTTCATGAGCTTTTATATATTTATTTTTTCCTATTATACATATTGTGGTGGTTTGAAATAAAAATGGCTCCCAAAAAGAGTGACACTATGAAGATCTGTGGTCTTGTAGAGTAGGTATGATGTTGTTGAAGAAAGATTATCTGTGGAGGTGAGATTTGAGGTCTCATATGTACTCAAGCCCTGCCTAGTGAGACTGTCCTCTTCCTATTGCCTGCATATCAAGCAGCACTCTCAGTTCTTTCTCCAGTACCATGTCCTCCTACATACCACCATGATGTATTATAATGATAATTGGCTGAACCTTTGGCCTGCAAGCCACCCTATAACAGACTTTTTCTTTGGGAAGACATCCAGCTTCCATATTATGAGACAGAGACTTATTATTAGTTTTGAGTGCCCAGCCTACTTTAGGCACATTTCTGGCAAGCTGTTTTTTAACTTAAATTAACCCTTTTCTCTTCA
>JAQHUG010000015.1:8149030-8159290 GCA_028555095.1 Dicrostonyx torquatus
ATATATATATCCCTGATTTTTAGCATAGTGAAAAGTGCAAATTCGAAAAAAGATAGTACCTTCAACAAATGCTGCTGGTCAAGCTGGATAATTGTGTGTAGAAGAAAATATATTTGCACCTATAACCGATTCAAAACTTAAGGATAAAATACATCAACATAAGATTAGACACTGTGAATCCGACCAAAGCAAGTAAGTAGAACACATAAAGTCATTTTGAACAAGAAACTGATAAACCTCTCAAGATGAATAACTAATAAATGAGAACTCATGAAACTAAGAAGTTTTTGTATACCAAAGTGCATCTTCATTTGAAAAATGAAGCAACCTGCAGAATGGAAAAATATCTTTACCAATTATACATATGACAGAGGATTAGTATCTAGAATATACAAAAACTCAACAAACAACCCAATAAAAATTGGGACTAGGATTAAACATAGAATTCTCAAAAGATGAAACACAAATAACCAAGAAATACTTAAAAATATGTTCAACACCCTTATCAATCATGGAAATGCCAATTATAACTACTTTGAGATTTTACCTTACCACAATCAGAATAATCAAGATCAATAAAACAAGTGCCAGAAGATGCCAGCAAAGATTAGAGAAATGCAGAAACTAATGATTATTCATTTACAGTAAAATCTTTTGTACTGATTAAAATCTGATTTTTAAATTTCACATTAAATATCCATGCATATTATTTCATGCTAAATTTGATAAATTGTCCCAATAATTGTCTTTGGGCTCTGATAGAGAATTCTGTTCTGAGATGGAACTATAGTTGTCACATTGATTCTGCCCTATTTTCTATAAAAGGAAGATACCTGATGAAAATGACTCCGGCACCTAGATACACAGGTGAGAGTTTAAAAAAAAAGAGAAATAACTATTTAATTTTGAACTCATTGTTTATAAATTGTCTATATTCCTTTAAAACAAAAAATAGGATTGGGAAATGTTTCACAATGGTAAAGTGCTTGTCTTGTGTGTATAAGGCATAGGTTCAATCCTTAGTGCCATTTTGTGGAGGAGATAGAGACAAATTCTTTGATGTTAAGGTTTTGGGGGGAATGGTAAGATGGCTCAGTGGGTAAAGATGCAGGGTTCCAAATTTGAGGACCTGAGTTCAATCCCTGGTACTCACATGATACAAGGGAAAAACTGATTCCCTCAAATTGTCTTCTGATCTCCAGACAGGTACTCTGGTATCACAAGACTCACAGCAAATAAATAAATACACTAAAGTGAATAATTTATTCACTTGAGGACTAAGGAAGGAGTTGACTCAAAGGTTAAAACTCATGTTTCCTAACTGCACTATAGAATACAAAGAAATGCATAGACAACTAACGAGACAACATGGATTAATATAAAACACCTGACTGAGAATTTTGCCTAAGAAAGTTTCTGTTTCTCACATCTATCTACATAATAGAAAAATAGATGGTTTAAATTTACACAGATTGAATTTAAAAATTATTTTTAAATTCTTTGTGGTTGTTGATTTGTGATTTTAAAAATTAAGAATGAAACGTTGTTTTACAGTATTAAATATCAAGAATCAGCATATAAAGTATGAGAAAAATGCAAATGAGAAAACTGAGACTAAAGTAGGTAACTTACTACAAAAATATTAATTTTCCTTTGTTTTAATAATCTTTAATATCCTTTTCCTCTATGTTTCTCCTCAGTAGTATAGTGTAATTTATTTTTGAAACTCATTATCTTCTAATTATAATTTTAAATTTATTATTTATGCAAATAGTACTTGTTGAAGATATATGCTTAGAGATTGGAGATTTCACACCAAATAGCATTTTTACATGCTTAGAGATTAGTTCTAATAAGCAAGTAAAGATTTAAAAAATTAAATTAAAAACCTTAAAGGATAATGGCGTGTTTTCTTGCATCTGATTGTATTTGTCTGTTTCTTTTACTATGGTAGAATAGCAAAGACTTGTAATTTTATAAGAAAATATGTTTCTCACATTCAGAGTGGTATGGAAATTCAATTGTATGATGCTAGAACCCATTGAGGGTCTATGTGCTTCATCAAACACAGTGATGGCATCACATGGTGAGAGACTCAGTCTTCTTACTCTCATAAAGCCAATAGTAAAATCATGAGGCCCTAAGGTTATGATGTTTACCCTCTAAGATTCTCAACTCTAAAGCCATTAATTTGAGAATTAAGAATTTGAATTTAGGGTTATTTATTCAAGCCAGAACTTTTGTAAGAATTACTATTTCTAAGGTAGTATATTTAGATGTATAATTATTTTATAAATCAAAATTAAGGTCTGTTGGATTATAGGCACCCTGTTCAAAAAGAACAGGGCCAGTACATTAAAATTCATAGAAGATAATGGCTCATTTCATATGTTAAATTTTCACTAAAATATATTGTCTTCTGGGCATTTTCTCGGTTGTCATACCTTATTTTCTTTTTTTCACAATTATTCTTATTTATTTCATTTTATGGGTAAAATATAGATAAAAGCATGCTATCTTCAAAAGTGGAAATAAACATAAATTCATGGGAACCAAGGTGATATTGATGAACATTTTAGACATGTCCCCTCCTGAGACATTTGTTTTTGATAAGCCAACAGATGACCTGAAAAGAGCTGGATCCCTGCAGGTGATCTTATAAACATTTCATGGAGATTGCATTTAGACTTAAACATGTTTTCAAAACCTCCAGGACTTTCCCAGTGGGATGTACACCTGTTCTGACCACATTCAAGGTAACCTTGGTACTCAATCTATCTTGTTCACCACATGGAATACTCCCTCCAGCAAGGATCTGTAGTGGGAAACACTGTAGCCTGTGTTTATGTTCTGTTATTCAACATGATAACAACTTTCGAAGGGCATTTTTGAGGATGGGGTTAAGATGAAATTATATCTTCCTTTCTGTCTGTTGCTTTCTACTTCATACATATTTGTGGGTGTAGGATCTTCAAGTAGACACATTGTTATTTCTGGGAAGATGCCTCAGGCCTCTTCACTTTGGGGCCCTGATTTTGGCAATGGCGATAAAAACCTGGAGATAAACACAGCAGAGATACCCTAAAAGGCCAAGAAAACACTGCCTTGTCAAGTGAAGAAAGACTTGTTCCTCAACAAGAAGAAAAAGTAAGGCAAACCAAATGGTTAGACAATGAAAGTTAAAAAGTGTTCTCTGATTCTCCTTTCTCTACAGTTCATATTTGCATGTCTTTATGTTAGCAGAACATAAGTAAAATAAAATATTATTCTCATCCAGCATAATAAGGTGCTGCCCTGTCTGGATGACTATATTGGAACAGTAGGAATAATTGAGTATTTGGGAGTAGATATTTAATGAATGGAAGAGGCAAGAATCATTTATAGAGTTATGATAAAATAAACAAAGTAGATGAAAGTATAGGAAGAATGAATTAATAAGAGAATTGGCCCAATAAAAAGCAATATCATAATTGGTTTAGCAGCAAAGGATAAAACATAATTGTGGCATAATACTTTAAAGCAGTTGAAGACATGCAACTACCTTGAGAAACAGAAAAAAAAATGAAGTCAGAGAAAATGATCTTCTAAGCCAATCCACATGTGTAAGAATGCAATTTCTATTTAAAAATAGATAACATTTAAAATATGTTTTCACACATATATACATGTATTTTCATCATTCCCTCCCCAACACTTCTCTAACTCCGTTGGTGCCCCATTCTCAATTTCATCTCCTCCTTTTCTTTGTAGTCTTGTATCCCTCTGAATCCAGTAATTGATGTCCAAATACATGCTGGTTTGGGTCCATTCATCGGAGCATGGACTCACTACTAATGTCCACACTCCCAAAGAAAGAAGTTTCTCACCAAGCATCTGTCAGCTGTCAGTACCTACTCACCATGAGACAGAGCCTCAAGGGACTGACTTGATCTTGGGTGGATCTTCTGGAGATAATTAACGCTTCTGTGAGCTCATGAGTATTACACACATGTTATAGCTAGAAGACAGCAGCACCCCTTGATATCCTCTAGCACTTACATTCTTTCTGTTTCTTCCTCCACACTGTTACTTGAGAACAGAGAGATTGTTATAGATAGCTCATGTCCCATTTAAAGATAAGTACTCAACAGTCACTTATTCTCAGCACTTTAATTGTTATGAATCTTTATATTAACTACTGCCCACTTTAAAAAGACATTTCTCTGACCATGGTTAAGAGAAGTGTAGATCTATGATATAAACAATGTTCAGAAGGCAGTTTGACATATGACCTTTCAGCAGAATAACAACAGTAAGTCCCATCTTAAGGACCTCTGACTTCCAAGCCAAGGACCTTTAACTGAGTTTACAAATTCCTTCTTGTAGAGCAGGTTTCAAATTCAGTCAAAATTGAGTTACAAGATAGTATATTTCTACATAATTTTAAAAATGTACACTTCATTTTGGTTAACCTTCTCCCAGCATGGGACTGTCAAATGAAACACACACACAGTCAATGGAAAAGAATAGAACACCCAGATAAAAGTCTATACAACTACAGCCACTTAAGTTTTTTTTAACAAGGATATAAAAAACAAACACTGAAAAAGGAAAGTATCAGTCATAAAAGGTGCTAACAAAGCTAATTTCAACATATAGAAAGATAGAACTGGATTCTTACCTCTCGATTTGCATAAAACTCCAAATGATAAAGTACTTCACCATAAGACCAGATACACTGAAATTTCTAGGGGAAAAAGTAGGGAGTTTGTCAGCTTTCAGGCACAGGTAAAGACTTTCTGAATGGGACTCAAGGTACAGAAAACAGTACCAATAACTGACAGTTGGGAGCTAGTGACTTTCTGTACAGCAAAGGAAACTTTGTCAACCAAGTGAAAAGGAACTTGACAGAATGGGAAAAATATCTTTGCCAACTAAATGTCTGACAGAGAATTTGTGTCTAGAAATTACAAATAGTTTAACCTCAACTTCAAGACAACAAACAACCCAAATAAAAGGTGGGCTATGGAATTGAATAGAAAGTTCTCAAAGGAAAAAAGTCAAATAGCTAGCAAACACTTTCAAAAGTGTTCATTACCATCATCTACCAACAAAATACAGATTAAAATTACATAAGATTCCATGTCATCCCAAAGAGAAAGATCATCATCAGGGATATGAAAGACAAAAAATGCTAACATGAACTTATGGGAAAGGAAGGTCTTATAACTATTGGTGGGAATGTATATTAATGCAGTTACCTTGGAATTTTATCTAGAGGTTTATCAAAAACCATAAATAGAACTACCAGATGCCCTCTCTTGAGCACCTTTCTTGAGCAGATCCATAAATGACTTTACATATAACTATAAAGATACTTGTACAGCCATGCTTAATGCTTCTCAATTTGCAGTATCTATGAATTAGAAGGAACCTAGATGTCCATCAACTAATATATAGATAATGAAATTGTGCTGTGGAATATACACAATCGAATTTTATTCAGCTGTAAAGAAAGGTGTTTTTTTTTTTCTAAAGTAAAAATGGAAAGTAACATAGGCTTTAAAACAGGTAAAGACAACTGAGAGTCAGCAAGAGTTAAAGGAAAGCTGCCTTTTACATCTTTACATTAACCTTATGATTGCATCACTGCCAATTAACTATAACTAGGTGGCAAGTCCCCTGCTCCTCTGTACTGCAATGAAGCCCTTGCGGATAGTTAAAGAACTTTTTATCAGTAGTTGAGGAAAGCAGGCTTCTTTCTGTGCAGGATGCTAGAGTTTATCAAATATTCTCCATACCTGAAGGTACTATCAAATATCTGTACAAAGCAAGATTCCTCCTCTTCTGTGAAAAACTAATCTCTTTATCCCAGAAAGGAAGAGAGGTATTTAGGCAGCACACATGTTGTTGGTGTCTAGGTAACACCTGCGATGTATCTGCAATCAAAAAATCAGCCAATTATTTCTGCTCTGAATAATTTGGGGAAACAAAGCTGGTCTGTCCTTATCTCCTCTAATAGCAGCATGTCTTTCAAACGCAGTCCCACCAGATAAGCCCATATCTGTGCACTGTGTTAAAGACTGCTCTGTAATGCAAGGAATCAAATTAGTATCTAATCTTACATTTCAACCTATACAAAGAGGTTTCTTTTTGTACAAAGGGAGAAAAACAATGTGCTTGGAAACTGCTTCCTGAGCTCTTCAGAGTCTATTAATCACAGCGCCACTGAGATGCTTCCTGCTTAATGATCTTTTGTTTCAAACAATAACCAAATTTGTTTTCATGTAAGTTTGATAATAAATTAAATAGAAATGAAACCAATGTCTAAGAAGCAGTTCAACTGTTAATTCTTCTTTGGCTGTCTGACTTCCTTAAACCTGGCCCTGCAAATGTAAAAGACAGCAAACTAGATTAGACACAGAGAATTGCTCTAGAGCCTAGAGGCAGTGGAGCCCCACAATCTTTTACATGAGGACAGATTGAAGCTTAGAAGGTTCAGTGACTCGTTTGGAGTGAGAGCTACTTACTCACACTTCCTACTAGGGATCCAGTTTATTTTTCTCTGACTCAGATGTCTCCTCTGCCTTTTTAAGAATATTTTTATCTGTCCCTTTCCATAATCAAACTTTGATATATCCTCAGGACACTGTAACTAGAGTCTGTCACTCATCTCTATCTCTGTCCTTCAATAATACCACAATGCTTAAACTATGGATTCTCCCATCTGTTACCTAAAATGGCTTCATATATGCATATAACCTGTATGCATACTGCCCTATCTTTGAGCCATCTCTAGTTTATTTATGATTCGTAATACAATGCAAATGTTATGTAAGTAATTATTATACTAACTTACATAGGAAGAGATAACAAGGCAGTATATCTGTGCATGTGTAGTAGGAGCATAATAGAAGTGCTTTCTGGACCCATAAGTTGGCTCAATGGGTTAAAATGCTTGCCAAGCAGACCTGATGACCTGAGTATGATTCCTGGAACAGATATAAAGGTGAATGATAAAAATGACTCAGCCAAAAATTAGCTTCTGTCTTCCATAAGTACACCATGACACATGCACTCATATATCATGCATACACTTGTAAAAGTAAAGTAAAAATTAAAATAGATTGTTTAACTCAGTGTTCTAGGACCTAGAAGTAACAGTTAGTTGTACCCATTGTCCTTCGTTTTTAATACCCCTGCTTGTCTCTTCCAGTTCCTAGTACTCTCTCTTACATAGTACAGATTTTTAAGTGAAGAAATTACCACACTATAAAAGCTTTATGAACTGCATATTTTCCACTTAAATGCTTGTACTGAAACTGTAACTTCCGGTGTACTTTGTAGACATATATATTGGGGAAGGAATCAGTCCCTGAGAGTGAATGCTCTTCATCCGGGCCCTTGCTAGATGTTCTCTAGGATGTCTCATATGTACTTCTTAGATGGAGCAAAATTCTCCATGAAATGTTTTATTCAACATTCAACTTATAATATATTCTAAGAAATAAAAGAATCCTGAGATAAAATGAGTTTGAATATGTGTATAAATCTAATATTGCAATTATATTACTCTCAAAATTTTTTTAAATGTAAATAGTATTTATAAATCCCCTAAGATATCTATTTACATCAACTCCACATTTCAAAACATTGGCTTTTTTTGTTTGTTTGGTTGGTTGGTTGGTTTCTCGAGACAGGCTTTCTCTGTAGTTTTAGAGACTGTCCTGGAACTAAGTCATGTAGACCAGACTAACCGCAAATTCACAGAGGATCCACCTGCCTCTGCCTCCTAAGTGCTGGGTTTAAAGGTGTGAGCCACCACCAACTGCCTCTAAACATTTCTTTAAAGAGCATATATAAAACAAAAGTTCTTCGTGTTTTAACCATCTTCTGTATGATTTCACAGAAAATTATTATGTGACTTTTCCTGGGGAAAGCACACATCTATTCATTTCAGATAGGATGCCAATGGACAAATCCATTCAAGTCTACTTGGGTGAATTTAGGAGTTTACTTTTGTCACGTATAGGAACATTGGTGACTATAAGGTAGCTGCATCACTAGTAGATCTTCTGCAGCTTGGACTTTGAGTTATAAAATCTTCATCCCTACAGCTTTCTGTACATCTTGCAGGCAATTCCACTGAAGAGTCTCTTCTTTGTGAGCAATTCCGTACTGCTCACATATAAGGAAGGATCTCCCCAGTCTTGAAACAGTCTGCTTCTTTGTTTTTTATATTATGTTGCTTTCCTGCACATGACACTCTCTCCTCCCTCTAAGAGGGAATCTTGTTAGTTTGGAATAAATAGCTACATAGTAAATACAACATATATCATGGATTATTGTTTTAAGTCAACTTTTTTGTAGAGACGGAAAGCAGAAAAAAACATTACCAAGAAAGACTTCAAAATAATTTTACAATGAATAAACATGTATTTTATAATAAAATGGTATTTGAAAAACTTTCATGTCAAAAAAAGCAAACTTCTGTCTCTCTTATTTTATGTCAGTAAATATAATGTTATGACCTAATGTTGTCATCTGCTTTTACTAAGAAAGGATGTCTTGGAATTCTTACACTTTTTCTGGATTATTTTCAAAACACTTACCTGAAAGATTTTAGAAGGGCATCTAATCTGTCATTTTTTAAAAAATGGTGAAAGACAGTACTGCTTATTATATTCATTTAATCTTTCATCTTTTTAAATTTTTGCATGCATGGGAAGACCATTTATGGCAATTCTGATAAGTTAATGAGGTCGATGAACCAGGGCTCTTCCTCAAGAGGGCACCAGATCTCATTACAGATGGTTGTGAGCCACCTTGTGGTTGCTGGGAATTGAACCTTTGGAAGAGCAGGCAGTACTCTTAAACACTGAGCCATCTCTCCAACCTATTATATACATTTGATCTTTTATCTAGTAATGCAAATTAGTTAGTAGATTCTTTACTAATATTTACAGAAATATTTTATCACAAACTTGCACTGAGGGCAGGAGGAAGGTTGAATGTTCTAATTCTAGGAGAAACAAAATTAGCTGGTGTTAGCTATCCTATTTTATCCTGAATTGTCATGGATACAACATACTTGGAGAGCTTTATTTTTGTGTCAGGCACACAACAAAGATTTTGTTTCTGTTTGCACAATTATGAATATATCTCACCCATATTCTTTTTAGGGTTAAATTTCTGTTAGCATTTTGACTGAAGCAATTAGTGACCAGATGTCATCCAAATGGATGACATTTTATAGATAACTATCTGACCTTGGAAGATTGCTGATGCTTTTGTTTCTTCTACTTTCAACTTTAATTTTTAAAAATTTTTATCTAGTATCAAATGGTTAGCTCTGAAAACACATATAAATACAAGCAATATTATATGGACTGATCAGGTGATATTTATGAATAGCAAAAGTTAAAGAAATAGTATAAACTTGAGAGAAAACAAGTGGGGCACATGGAAGGGCTTGAAAAGATAAAAAAAGAAGAGGGAAATGATGTTATGAAAAAGTTAAAAATCTTTTTCATTAGAATATTTAAAAATGTATTTATTTATTTTATATCCCAATGGCAGTTTCCTACCCCTCCTCTCACCCATCCCATTTAATTCATTCTTCCTCTGTATCTGTTTAGGAAAGGACAAGTCTCTTATAGATATCAACAAAGCATGGCATGACAAGTTGCAAAAAGACTAAGTACCTCTCCTTAAGTACCTTAAGCCTGGTCAAGGCAACCCAGTGTGAGGAGTAGGTTCTCAAGAGCTAATCAAAACATTAGAGACAGCCCCTGCTTCCATTGTTAGGAGTTATACAAATAGACAAAGTTATACATCTGTCTTATGTATGTAGAGGGCAGAAGTCCATCTCATGCAGGATTCCTGGTTGTTGTTTCAGGCTCTGTGAAATCCTATAAGCAAGGCTGGCTGTTTCTGTGGATTTACCTGTAATGCCCTTGATCCCTCTGGCTCCTTCAATTCTTCCTCCTTCTTTTCAGCAGGATTCTCCAAGCTTGATCTAATGTTTGGCTATGGGTTTCTGCAACTGTTTCCATCAGTTACTGGATGAAGGCTCTCTGAAGATAATTGAGGTAGTAACCAATCTGATCACAGAAAATGTCCAGTTCATGGTATGTATCCACTATTGCTAGGTGTCTTAGCTGGGGCTATCCTCATAGATTCCTGAGAATTTCTCTTGTAAAGTGTTTCAACCTTATCCCAAAATGACTCCTGCTTCATGTCATCTCTTTCAATATTCTTACCTTCCATCCATTCCCCCAA
>JAQHUG010000015.1:8164231-8178317 GCA_028555095.1 Dicrostonyx torquatus
ATAGATTTGGTTAAAGCTGTTTAAGATCCTGGTCCACAATTACAATGGAGTACCTGTTTCAGAGACAAGGCTAAGACTACTGAACAATGAAGTAAAGCTACTCCATTGATCTCCAAGATTAAATTCTTGGAAAAGGAGATTATGCCTCTATGGAAAGGCAATCCCAAATGATGGTCACATCCTGATTTATGCCATACAGCAGCTTTGAATGCTAGGGACAGAATTGAAAAAGTAAGAATAAATATTGAATCACTTACTTAAGTAATACAGGGACCAAAAGAATCCTTCACAGATTTCTTACAAAGATTGATACCAGTAGGAAATAGAATGATATCAATTTCAGAAGCTAGACAAATAATAATTGAATATATTGTATTTAAAAATGCTAATTCTCAATGCAAAAGGATAATTAGGCAGTTAAAGACAATGTCATTGCTTTTGGAGGAATGAATGTAAGATACAATTAATATTGAATTCCATGACCATGATGATACTAGGATAAGACATGTGATTCCAGAGGTTTGAAGAAAAATCAAATTATCAAGTGCTTCAAATGTGGTAAAAACAAAAAAGTTACCTTTCTGGATGATGCAGAAGGATGGCAAAAGCATGCAATAGACTAATGAATTTATGTCAACAAGGGATATTCAAGGTAATTCTTTTTAATTGGTAATCTCCATGTGAGATTGCAGGCCCGTATGCCAAATTTACTTCTGTAATTTCTGGTCATCATAGAGGAAACTTCTTCCAAGAGTAACTAAAACAACTAATACTGACTATAAGAAACTATACTGCTGTGGATAAAAAAACAGCTATGAAGAGTAAATAAAAATTCAGGTGAAATAATATAGCAAGTATTTTAGCAAACTCCTATAAAAGAACAAAGACCAAAATTAAAAATATGAATAAATGAGGTTGTCATTGAAGGTCTGGTAGATACAGATGCTGATGTAACAATGATTTCAACAGAATCTTGGCATTGAAATTGACTTCTTCAAGCTGTAAATGTTCCATTTTATGGATCAGAACTTTATCTCAGGTAAAGTAGAGTACATGATGTGTTGAAATTATAGGGCCAGGAGGACAGAGAGGAATATTAAAATCATATGTAGCTAACATAGCAATGAAGTTGTGGAGATGTGATTTCTTACAACAATGTAATACTCAGTTAAACATTCCCTCAATTTTAGAAACAAACCATAAATTAATGTACATTTCTGAAAAAAAAATATTACAAAATATTATAAAGAACAATCACCAACCATTCAGGTTGTATAACAACAGGGCACAACACCTGCTGATCTTCCAAAGGCATCAAAAACCCAACCTTTAAAATGATTGGCCCACAAACCTATGTGGGTTGTGCAATGGTCATTAACAGCAGAGAAACTACAAGCTTTAGAACCGCTTGTACAGGAGCAACTAAATGCTTAGCATATTGAAAATAATCAAACAATCTTTGAAATTGTACTGTATTTGCTGTTAAGAAGAAATCTGGAAAATGGAGAATGGTAATAGATCTAATAGTGGATAGTAAGCTGATTAAGCCAATGGGCTCTCCACAGTCTGTCATACCTTTGCCTTTTCTGTTGCCTAAAGGATGGCCTCTTATAGTTATTGACTTAAAANGATTGCCTGGATTTCCTCAGTGTCTGTTATTTCCTCCTTTTTGTTTCTAATTTTGTTTAGTTGGCTATTTTCTCATGCCTTTTAGTTAGTTATTTTAAGGATTTGTTGATTTTCTCAATGAACCAACTCTTTGTTTTATTAATTATTTGTATTGTCCTCTTTGTTTTTATTTTGTTGAATTCAGCCCACAGTTTGATTATTTTCTGTTTCAACTCTTGCACTCAACTGCTATGAGGTGGCTCCCTGCCCCCATCACAATGTCTCCAGGCCATGTGCCCTAGAAATATGACCAAACTGCTATGGATGGAGTACTCTGAAAATTAGAGTCAAAAGAAACCTTTACTCTAATGTGTTGATTATCCCAGGTGTATAGTTATGGTGACAAGGAGCTGTCCAGAGAGATGGTTCAGAATGGAAAAGTAATTTTAACATAAACATGATTATTGAGTTTAAACCCTAGTTCCCATGGTAGTAGGGGAAAAACAATTCTCCAAAGTCATCTTTTCACTAAACACATGCCAGAGAACGTTGCTCAAGCACACACATAAGGTTACACAACACAGACGCACACACGCAAAAATATGTAAATAGATGAAATCATCTTTCAAAAATTAAGCTGAGTGACATCATGGTTTAGCATTTCTACAGCAACTTAGAGCAAGAAAAATGCAGTTTTCTGGGAGCTAAAGAAATGTTTTTAGATTTTATTAGCAGAAACTTTATTTAGCAGAAAATCTTCACTCTCTTCTTTATGATTCTCCCTTTTATGGTTTTATACAGAAATTCATCTGTAGCAAACAACTATGTTGCCTACTTTAATCCATAATTGATTATGTAAAAAAAAGAGAGAGATAATATCTACTTTCAAGGAAAGTCAGTCAGAGGCAGAAGTGACTCAATTTATGAATTCAGTATTGCAAACTGTTGAGCCAACCTGAGGAGAGGGAACTGTGCTTTGAAGATTGTTTGTCCTCAACTGAATTAACTTGGTACTGTCAATCACTTTTCCCTTCAAAGTATTTTGATGAAATGATAATGAACCAAAGTAAAACATTTGATTATGTGTCAGTGTATGAGCGAACAAGCACTGCAGAGTGGATCTTCAAGGAATGCTTCATGCTCACAAAGAATTGAACAAGCCAGAAAGAATGTTGGCTTCAAGTGCGGAAGAGATAAACACAATCACTCTCAGTGTATGCCTCTATGTAGTTGGAGGCTGTTCAATTGTTCCCTGCCACTCAGACCCAAAATAATCATAAAGAAACTATATTATTTGCAATACTGTTTGTCCAACAACTTAAGCGAATTTTCTAGCTAGCTCCTATATCTTAAACTAACCCATCACCATTAATTTGTGCATCACTATGAGGTCGTGACCTACCTGCAAAGTTTCAGCAGACTCCAGCAAAGTCATCTGTCTCTTTTGGTGGCAACATGGCTTCTCTCACACTCCACCTACTTTCTCCCTCTCTCTCTACTTGGAATTCCCACCCTTCTCTATTCTGCCTGTGATAGGCCCAAGCAGCTTCTTTAATCATTAACTAATAAAAGCAGCACATACACAGAGGGACTTCCCACACCACCTATAGATAAAGAAAGTGTGGAAATCATCAGCTACTCTTCTGTCTTAGGGTTTCTATTGTTGTGATGAAACACCATGAAAAAAAGCAAGTTGGGAAGGAAAGGGTTTATTTGACTTACACTTCCACATTGCCATTCACCATGAAGGATGTCAGGGCAGGAACTCATAAAGAACAGGATCCTGACTGATTCAAAGGCCTAGCAGGGGAGCAACTTACTGTTTTCCATCCCCTGGTTGCTTAGCCCACCTTATTATAGAACCCAGGAATACTAATCCAGGGATGGTACCACAAAAAGTGAACTGGACCACCATTGACCAATAATTGATAAAATTCTTTACAGCTGGATATCATGGAACATTTCCTTAACTGAGGCTCTTTCCTCTCTGATGGCTCTAGCTTGTGTCATTTTAACACATAGACTCAGCTGTACCTATTCCAATTTGAAAATTTCTGAATAGTTCCCCCTATAAGCTATGCTTTGGAAAGTGCTTCATATTCTTAGAAAATTTCTATAATTTTTGTTTAAGAAAGGCTAAGAATTACAGGGATGAGGGAGATACACTCCCATGAAACCATCAACAAAAACATAGGAGTTTGAAATACACCTGACTTTCTTTTTTCTTCTACCTAGATTACTCTTCATCCTTTTCTAAAGTGCTGTATGTCCTAGGACACTCTCTAAGATTATATCATCAGGGTTATTTTTTCATTTGTTTTATGGGTTTGAGAACAGTAAAGGGATTCTGAGGAGCCAGAGAAAGTGACTATGGGAGACTGTTTCTGCCAGAATCCCCACACTGTGATGAAAGCTGGCCGTACTCACTAACTAGAAGTCATATACGTTCAGTTACAACCCCACACCACTCATTGTCTTTCCTACCACTCCCCTTTATATGCTCCCATCTCTGCAAGGTCCAGGAATAGACTCTAGTCTTATTGTCATTATTTAAGACATGCTGCAATCTTGTTGGTAGTTTCTTTTGCTCTGCTTTTACCTTTCTAAAGTCCTCTGTTAATCTATTTTGGTATGTCACACAAGTATGTCTGTAATGACTTCTGCAAGTATGGGGATTAAAGTATGTGGATACTGATGCCATGTAAATAGGGGAAGAGCAGAGGCTTACTTAAATGTTCTAATTTCAAAATGTCTTTGACATTTGAGTAAATATACAGATAAACTCTGAAATCTGGGTTTAAGGAAAAATCTTAGAGATGGTATACAGATGCCTTATGACTAAGTCATGAATCACATGGATGGTATTTGTGTTCTAGAAGGCCAGCAGAAATGTAATGGCAGTTCATGGGTGTCCAGTGTTATCAAGGCCAAATATTTTCCCTTGGCAGAGGCAAGAAGATTAGCTCTGCTAAAAACATGTACTGAGTATGTTTGTATGTTACAGCATTTCCTGATTCAAAGACTATGGCCTCTGCTGGAGACCTTTGACTAGGTCAGCCTCACAGCTCAGCCTTAGTATTCTCATTCAGATCATTCTGCTTCCTACCTGTCTTTGGTCTCTCCAATACAGATCCTATTACTTGCTCCCTTTCTGTAGCTCATACTTGTCTCCTAGAATGAGCATTTTCCTTTAATCTAGTTTATCCCTTTCAGTTTTGCACTGGAACCCTGTTTTCCTCCTGCTATTAGTTAATAGACTTAGATGGACCATTAAGCCCAAAGTACAAATCATTAGCCACTGAAAAAATGCTTTCCACAACTTCCCTAGAGGGAAAATATTTGCATCTTTTTCTTTAATGAATTAAAGGAGGAGAAGAGAAGCAGAATTGTTATTTCATTAAAGGCCTTGAAGATTTTAAAGGATAGTGAAAGATGATGTCTCAATTCTTATAGTTTTTTGTAATCTAGTGGTTTTGCAGATCAGATAGGATATAAAAAGAAACACTTATAATGAAATTGTAGCAATGGCGACTTAATGTATAAATATCAACCCAAGGAAGAAAATTAAAATCATTTATTAGAGCTCCTGAACAAAGGTTTTCAAGTAGGAAGAAAATTTGGGGTGGGAACTGAGGGGGATACTGTTAATTACTAGAAAAGAGGCAGCCAGGCATGTGCCATACATACCATCTCAGTTCTGAGCATTCAGACAGTCCAGTTCAGACTGGCATGCAGAGAGTGTTTGAAGGTAGACTACCCTACCTATTTACCCTACTTATTTACTTGTAAAAATTGCCAACTAATTTTAATTTCAAAATGTTTCACATTTATATAATTTAAATATTTCTCAAATAGATAGCAAAACTGAGTAGGAAAAACATTGACCTTCATTTAAATGCTATGAAATGACTTCAGCCAACAAGAGGAATGTCAAATGACCTTGCATTGACATAAGTATCTATGATTAGCAGGTAATCACCTCTACTAATTCTAATTTTGAAATTCACTTTTAGTCTGCAAATAAGCCATCTAGAAAATGTGCTTTCCTTTAACTTAAAGCAAAATTAAGGTAGAAGCAAACACATTCCCCCAAAAGGAAACAAACTAATTTCTAATTTCGCTGACTATTGAATTACTGATATTAGCAACAGAAACACATACAAGAGAAATGAACCTGTCAGTCAAGGAAGAATGGGAAAATAAGTAAATAGTTTAATAAAAATACAAAGGGGAATTGCAAATATATTAAATTTAAAGTACTGTGTACCATAAACATGCTGAGCAACAAATAACTATCACTCTCCAATCTCCAAAGGCTACCTGAGCAGCAAGAATAGGACTCCTAGGTAGAGTAACTATTGGAAAACAACCTTGAGCATAATTGACAAAAAATTAATACATAAAGATGACTATACTTTATAACATTAAAGGAGTTGTAATTGACTGATTTACTTAAAATATTTGTAAGCTTTTGTTAATGTATGCTATGATTCAAGAAAACCATTCAACATATTCAGAATAATTACTGTGTGTTACAGATTCATCACAGTATTCTAAATTTGACACTCATGCTGTTTGTATCAAATGTATTCTGGAGTGATTTCTTTAATCAGTTTTTTATTGATTTTTATAGAGGTCTACATTTTTCTCTTCTCCCCTCCCTGCCTCTCCCCTCCCCTTCAACCCTTTCCCAAGGTCCCCATGCTCCCAATTTACTCAGGAGATCTTGTCTCTTTCCACTTTCTACTTCCCATGTAAATTAGATATATGTAAGTCTCTCTTAGTGTCTTCACTGTTGTCTAAGTTCTCTGGGATTTTGATTTGTAGGCTGATTTTCTTTGATTTTAAGGATCAATTGAGATAAAGTTTATCAATGAAAAATTAAAGAAAAAATTGAGAAGGATAACCTAAAAGATAAATGACAACAATGCAGTATTTACTCATTACTGTCTGTGTAAACTATGTGTACATAGATCTTGGCAGTGGCAACCAATCCCCATTAGTGGCATTCACAAAGAACACAATTTCTTTGGTTCAAAATAAGCACTTCAGACAATGAGTAACTGCACCTACAGATGTATGTTTAAACAATCGCAGGCAAATATGTACATGATGTGTAATTTAAATGAGTTGGTTTATATATTACCTGTATATTTTTACATACCTTCATATATATAATATCTTGTAATGCTTATAAAGGGACAGAGGGTAGCCAACGGTAATAGCAATACCTGTAATGTTTCAGCATGTGTGGGACCTCATTGGCAACTACCCCAAAGTAAACAACCTATTCTTTGTATGAGGTTTTCTATTTTTAGTCTATGGTGTCTAGTAAGGCATCGTTACCCAGCTATAAGATAATACAAGATGGAAACTGTGAATGCATTTGCTTCCCAGCTACCCAGATCCAAATAATCACACAGAAACTATATGAATTACAACACTGTTTGGCCAGTGGCTCAGTTGTTTTTCTAGCTAGCTTTTACATCTTAAATTAACCCATTTCTATTCATGTATGTATCACCATGAGGCTGTGGACTACTACTGGAAAGGTTTCAGAGTCTTTCTACTTCAGCAGCTGCATGGCATCTCCCTGACTTTGTCTTTCACCCTGCATTCGGTTTACTTTTCCTGCCTAGCTCTATTCTACCCTGCCATAGGCCAAAGTAGCTTCTTTATTTTTTTTTAGTAGTAGCTTCTTTATTAATCAATGTTAATACAGTACATTCACAACATAAAGAGGGGAATCCCACAACAAAAAGACACTACATTACTTTGTCATAAATCATGAAGAAATCAAGCTCATACTGTGTTAGATGTTTTATACTTTCTGGCTAGCTTTCATTGTGCTAGAAGGTGCTATACACACTACAAAAGGATAAAATCAAAATTATGCCTACCTATGGCCCCTGAAAGCTACAATACTGGCTTATTCTGACAATATATGCCCCCTGGTACAGTAGTAGCACAATTGTCTGGGGAGCCACCAACCAACCACTTTCTGACTGGAATGAAGTCTTATGCTGCAAGATGAAATCTTAATGTTGCACCATTATCTTGCGAAGAAAACTATAGCTCTATGAGCCATAGGGCCTATGGGAGAACCCACTACCTTTATTTTCAGGTGTATGCATATTATTGAACCAACTCCTAATAAACTATCAATAGATAGATAGATAGACAGACAGATAGATAGATAAGTGCATCTATCAAACCTCATCTAAGAAGTTCTATTTATAGTATATGGTGTTTAACACAGAGACCCACAACTAGCCAAAGTGAAGAGAAAAGAAATGTAAAATTTCTGTACTAAATGCAGCATATATACACCATACCCTTAAATGTTAGTTTGACTATATGAAAATGCATTGCATTTGTTTATGCTGCATTTAACTATGTAAAGATGTGTTTTTGCTTTTTCTTATCTGACAAAGACATCTGATAGGTCAAATAAAAAGCTCACTGGCCAATAGCTAGGCAGAGGAGGGAAAGGCCTGGCTGGTGGGCAGAGAGAAAAGGGGGCCCAGGCAGAAATGGGCCAGCTGGGGACCAGTGAAGCAGAAACAGAAGCAGAAAAGCAAAATGGACAGTATGTAGATGAGTAAACAAGCCCCAGGAAAGCACATATATTAATAGATATGAATTAATGTGAGTTTATTTATTTAAAAAAAACAAAAACAAAAGCTAGCTAGAACCAAGCCTAAGCTAAGGTTAAGCTTTCTTACTTAATAATAAGTCTCCATGTCATGATTGGGGGACTGATGACCCAAGAAACCCTGCTGCATACCCCCTCCCCCCAAGGCTGAGCAATCACTGTTGAAGAGTGAATACAAAGAGTGTAAGAATCAGAGGCACTTAATGAACTACTGTCTTCTGGGTATAGCTGCACAGCTGCACATATGAACCCAGAATGGTTAGGGCAGCACTGATAAAACCTGTGCCAATCAGACCAAATTCCAGCTTGGAGCAGGAAGTAGGGTCAAAAGTCCCGCCCCTAGTAATGGGACAATTGGAAATTGTTAGTGTTGGGACATGGAGAGGCAGCTTTCTTGAATAGTGTAGCCCCCAGTAAAGTAACAATGTTCCAGTGGCCGACCACACATCCAAGAATATTACAACAGTTAAGATTGGACTTGATGAGGAAAACATGTGGGTAGGGAAACATGATTTATTTGTGAATATTTGAAATGAGTGACTATTTCTTAAACATATATGAAACTCTCAAATAACTAATAAAATCAGAATGGACAGAGCTACACAGTCTTTTCTTACTATTTTTAAACAATAGTTTCTTTATAAGTTTGTTACTAATTTTGTGGAAAACTATTCATGTTTTGCAATGTGCTCCATAATCTTTTCTTGATTATGTTGGACAATATGTTGGACAATTACACCATGGAAAGGGTAGAGGCAACCAAAAACAAATAAAGAAAAGAAAAATGTACCAACCAAAGTTTTGGAGTTTATAAAGATACAGCCCAGACATCGAGAAATAACAACAATATTTGTTTCTGCCGATGTATACCACTCTACACAAAGAAGTAAAGAAGATAAGGCTAGAAAGAAAATATAAGTAGTGTAGGGACTACATAAAGTGTGGCCAAGGGTAATATTAAGACCCACAACCTATTTTCATCTTCATTTCCACACCTATCAAATATTTAACATCTCTTTTAAATGCTGGACACTATGCAACAGAAACTCCAGTTTCTGTCCCCCAAGGATCTAATAATCTATTTGGGGAGAAGTATAAGAAATTCAGAAAATATGTCCTGTGGGATAATTTGGCTAAACACAGGATCCTGAGGAAGTAATTAGAAGAAAGTCTAAACTTGTCTGGGAACAGGTGGGAATTGAGAATTTTATTCAAGGAAGGATTCTTAAATAAGCTGTCATAGAGTAAGTTGAGTCCCGGGAGAATGACTGTGAAGCAGTAGGAACCATTTCAGCAGGATTTATAGGATTTCAGTATTTGTATATGAAAACATGGGCAACTGAAGAAAGATCCACACTGACTGAGACACTAGCACACAAATAAGAGGGAAAATGTAAATTATCCACCCGTGTCAAACAACAAATTGTAGTTTGTCTAAATATTTGGTCCAGATATGTTATTTGAAGAATTTCAAATTTTTGGTTATTAAATTACTTAATATTCTATTTGCCTATTTTGTGATGGTGAAAAAACAAAGACATGGCTTGGGGATGTCCCATAAATACAACTTTCCCTTACCACAAGAATTTATGTACAGTATCTTCATGTTGAGCGGTGCTGAGTCATTAGGAGAGGGTCACGTATCTAAAAGTGATTAACATAATCATAGAAATATGGGTTCAACTGGCTGTTATAAATTATCCATGGCTCTTTTTCCTTTCCCAATATTTACCTACTTGGCCATCTATGTTTTTTACTATAAACTGACATGAGCTCTTAGCCAGATATAGCTGCCAAAGTGCAAGCTACATACTCTTCTTTCCTTTGTAAATTAACCAGGCTTGGATATTCTGTTTGAACAACAGAAAATGAACAAGACATCTGTGAGGATACTTCACCTTTAAAAACAACATGAGATAAAATACTAGTAATTAATGCTTAATGTGATAATTTTACATACTTACATACATACTTACTTACTCATAAATACATACTTACTTATGAAAATATGAAGAAGTAACAGAGCAGAAAGCATATAATTTGGACAAAGAAATAAAATTTGTAAATAAATAGCAAGATAATAAGATTTGTTCTACACACAACAAACTATAGATATGGGCCTGGGGAAAATCAAATACTATTGTTCTACTAAAGATACATCACAGCAAAATGATTCCTGATGACATTCTACTATAACTGTAAGTAGGTTTCTCTCTAATATGTCATCAGAGAAGCTTCCTCTTGAAGTAGATGGGAGCTAACACAGAGGTCTACAACTGGACAATGTGAAGAAAATAAAAGGCTTTGGAATGCCCACAGTCATAATTGGAATGTCTCCGTCAAATATCTCCCATCATGGTTCACAGAGAGCTTATAAAGAAAAGGAGGCAGAAAAATTCTTAGAGCCAGGGGGGATGAATGACCACAAAGAAACCTTGTCTTCCAGATGCAAAAGAACTGACACCATATGAACTCACAGAACCTCTGGCAGCGTACACAGGAATAGTACATGTTCAAGCAAGATGGGTTCCAGGTGCTGAGAAGGGGGAATAGACACAGGTTCTCACCCTTTACCAAGAAGCTTTCTCAAATCAGCAATTGCTTGCAAAGGAAAAACTAGTTTTCTCCAATGGGGTCTCACTGTGTATACTAAGTACAGGCCCTACACCTGTAAGTAAAAGGCTAACACTTAACAAACTCAAAGGCATTTTTATAGATGTTTTATCTTGTATTGCTTTTTGCATTTATCTAGGTTTTTGTTTAACTGTTTTGTTTTGTTTTTGGCTTGGATACTATAGTTTTCAATTTTGGGTTTTCATGGTTTTTGGTGTGAGGGTCTTGTATTTGTTGGTTTTCAATTCTTCTTTTGTTTGTTTTTTATCTTCTAAGGAGAAATAAAGAAGGAAAGAAAGAATGAGAGAGAAAGAGGGAGGGAGGGGGTAGGAAGAATAGGAGTAGATTTGGGTGGCTGGGCGGGTGGGGAGGATTTAGAGGGTTGGGAGAGAGAAAACAGAAATCAAAATATATTCTATAAAAATTATTTTCAATAAAACCACATACATTGGAAACACAAACAATGACCAGGACATTTGTGGGAGGAAAATAGTGAAAGTAGAACTTATGTCAGTTTTTTCAGCAGGTTCATTTCTGACTTGATTTTCAGCCTTTGGTGGTAAGATATTCTTATCTTTCTGGGTATATGGAGAAACATTCTCATGGGGATTTTGGGGTCAGTTTTTATACAGAGGAGAGCAGGTTAGATTCCTTCTCTATACTTGTTTTTCTTAGTTGTTTACAGCTCAAAATAAACAAAATGCCAAAAGGAACTCTTCTGGATTGGGAAGTAATGGACCATTTCAAAATATCAAATACTTTCTAATTGCTTAGGGAACTTTATCATCTCAGGACTAGAAACTGAAATATTTCAGGATAAAAGTATATAAAATTTATATAATTAAGCACAGAATCACTTATACAAAAACAGAATACAATAAACATATCCCAAGTTAACTTTGTGACATATTACAGCTTCCCACCCTGCATTAATATTAACTTTGAAATTTGTGTCAGAGGTTGTCCTTAGAATGAATGCTTCTAGTTCATCAGCCAATGAGGCTTTATAAAAGTTTATGAAGAACATTATAGCCAAATGTCTAATGTCATTATTTCTATGGCATACACATAGATTATCTTTTTCTGATACAATAAGTCTTTCGGATGTTCCTTTAACTTTCTGTATGATATAAAACTGTCATATTTTGATAGCTGAGTACATAGAGAAATATATCCCATTACACAATGAGCTTTGTAATCATCTATGTAAGTCATTTTTCTTTAAGATGGTATTAAAATAAACCACAGACCATTGGAAGCAAGGTAGGTACTGTGTAAACACAGAGGTGCTGAGTCACTTGTGGCTCCTAAAATGCCAGATTACTTAGATGCTGACCAGCAGAAAACCAAAGAGGATGAGAAAGATCACAAGGCTGTATGAGCTCTGGATGAGGAGAAAATTGCCTTCTTGAAACTTTAAGGTCAGAGTATTTAGGCATATCAAAGAGATTGGAGATGACATTCAACAGCTTAGCTCACTGGTAGTAGAGTCTGATGCTCCAACTGTCCTCTGGCATTTGGCAGCAGATAAATGGACACTTCAGAGTAAACAGTCTTTATTGGTTATGAAGTATATGAAGATAATCAATGCTGATTCAGAGGACCCAAAACACATTATCAAAGTAAATCAATGCAGTTTGTCAAGTTTGTGGTGGATGTCAGTGATTGAGTGACAGTTACTCATTGCTGAAGAATGGATTAGAATTGGCATGGACAGGAATAAATACCAAATTCACATTCTACTGCCTGCTAAGATTTACCTATGATGCAGGTGGAGGAAAACACGATGTCACATGCACGTGATATTGGAAGCCATAGGAACAAACTGAGAAATTGAAAGAAGTGGATGAAATGCCTCTACCACATTTAGAGAGGTCCATTAGCCTTGGAATTGAGCCTCTGAAGGGTGTGGTGCCTTTTGGTCCCTCCAGGCATAGGCAAGACACTTTGTGCTAGTTCGGTTGCTTAATAGAACTGGATCTTTCCTGATTAGCGTTCCGTGTCTGAGCTCATACAGAATCATGTCAGTCAGGTGGCTCAAATGTTCCTAAGCTTTTTGAAATAGCCAGAACAACAACAAAAATAACCCTGCATTTTTGTGAAACAAATGTGTGATGCCAGTGGAGGGATGCGGTTTGATGACTGTGCTGTAGGTGGCAATGGAGTGCCGAGAACAATTAGCTCGATGGTTTCAACCCTTGAAGCAACATCGAAGACCAGATGGCCACTAACCAACCTGGTACTTTGGATTCAGCACTGATGAGACCCACAAAATTGGACAGAAACATTGAACTTAGCTTATCAGATTTAGAGGGTCCAACCCACATCTTTAAGATTCATGCTCACTCAATGAATGTTGAAGGATACACTAGAATGAAGATATTAGCCTAACTGTGTCAAAATAACACTGATGTGGAGATTTAGCCACAGAGACTGGTATGTTTGCAATCCCAATGTGACAAAAAATTCTAGAGTAGGATTTCTTTAGAGGCATAAATCAACAACTCTCATACCAAATTCATCACTACTTCCCGACACATGACATAAAACTGAACTCCAGAGGCTATGAGTGAAAACAAATGTCCTGTATTGAGAGCCTGCATTTGTATCACTTTTTGTCACCTCAAAAAAAATACAAAGATTTAAAACTTTAATCAGACAAGCTAACAAATAAAGAAGTAAACAGGAGTAGAATCCATAATATTTTTTTTCAAATACTGGACATTTGGAACTTGAGTATTGATAAAACTGTGTTTCTATTAATTTTCAAAGGAAATTATTTAGCTCTGCTATATATGTTTCCTTTTCTGCAAAATGAAAACAATAATAATTTCAACACTACAAATGAACTGAAAAGTATCTAATGGATAAGTTGAAAAGGCTGTCAGACATACATAGAATAGTATTCAATAAAAATGGCTACATTTGCACTGGTACTAATTAAAAATTTTAGCCTTCATGATCCAGTTTCAAAAGATTAAATCTGTCTTAAGATTTTTAATTTTTAAACCATCACATTAAAAAATCTATATTTTTTTATAAAATCAGAAAAAAATTGAAGTCAATACAATTTATACAATATATAATCCATTTAGCCTCTTGTGATGATAGAGGTACTACAGCAAGTAAGCTTCATTTTGAAAAAAAAAACTGAGGTCAAAGTGTGTGTGTGTGTGTGTGTGTGTGTGTGTGTGTGTGTGTGTGTGTGTG
>JAQHUG010000015.1:8183726-8212518 GCA_028555095.1 Dicrostonyx torquatus
AAAAATAAGGAAATAAACCCTGTTTAACACAGAAGAGGGTCAGTAAAGGTGACTGATGTGATGTTGTTTCATTAGAAATTCTCAACAAAAACTTGTTCTTGTCCTGTGTCAACCACACACGATATTTAGAATTCTTACCTGTACTATAGCTGAAGGTCCCACTTCTCAGTTTTTCTTCTTTGTACAGGTTATAAATTGCAAAGAGGGTGTTAAATATTATGATTATAAAAAAGTGTGTTAAAAATAATCTTTTATCAAATATTTAAGGCTTTTTCTTTCTAAAGTTGATACTTGCATATGATACTATCTGAAAAGAATTTTGAGAAATACTGTCCAAAGAAAACTTCTAAAATTACTGTCAAAAGGAGACTAGAAAGAATGACCTGGCGTTCACCAAAGCCAGATGGACTGGGACTGAATGAGCATGGGATCAAACTGGACTCTCTGAATGTGGCTGAAAATTGGGGCAGACTGATAAGCCAATGATAATGGCACTGGGATTTGTCTCTACTGCATGTACTGGCCTTTTGGCATTCTAGTCTATCTGGATGCATACCTTCCTAATCCTGGGTGGAGGGGGGAAGGCCTTGGACTTACCACAGGGCAGGGTACCCTGCCCTCTCTTAGGACTGGGGGCGAGGAGGAGAGGGTGAATAGGGGAGCTAGAGGAAAATGGGAGGTGGGGAGGAAGTGGAAATTTTAAATGCGATTATTTATAAAGCAATAAAAAATAAAAAAAAAACATCAGTGCTGCAGAAGCAAGAAGACCTGAATTTTTATCTTCAGCTCCCATATTAAAAATGAGGGGACTAGTCTTAATCCCAGTGTTGGGAGATGTAAACAGGACCAGGTCCATACAGCTTGAGACTTGGGAATGGCATTTGGGGGAGAGGAGGTGGCTGAACAGATGGCAAAATGGCTTAGTAGTTTAGAGGACTTGCTGCTCTTTCAGAGGACTGGTAGTTGGTTCCCAGCACCCATGACAGACAACTTATATTTGTCTCTAATTCCAGTTCCACAAGATCTGATGCCTTTTCTTGCTTCTGAGGGTAGCTTTATACAAAAGGACATACACAGGTACACAAGAATAAAAATAAATAAATGAATCTTACCATAATAAATAAAATTTTTAGAAAACAAGACAAAAAATAAAGAAAAACTGATCGCACATATATATTTGTGTAATCTCCCTCTATCTCTTTCTTAGGAAAAGTCAAAGAAGTTCCTCTATTTCTTTCATTAACTATAACTAAAATGATGAAACCAATGAGATGGAAATAACAATAAAATATTACAATGAACTAATGACACAGAGAATCAGTTCTTTTCAAAAAATTAATGAGATAAAAACACTTATGAAAATTAATTAAAAGGCAGAGAGAAAATATACAAATTAGTAAACTAAAAATAAAACAAGAATATAACATCTGACACCAAGGAAATCCAAAGAATCATAAGGAAATACTTTAAAAAGATGGGCTCCAAAAAATTGGAAAATCTAAAAGAAATGGATAATTATCTTGAAACATACAACTTACCAAATTTAGATAGAGATCAGATAAGCAGTTTATGCAGACATATCTAAAACCTCTAGTGAAATAGAAGTAGACATTAAAACCTACCAATTTAAAAAAAAAAGAGCAAAGACAGGAGATTTTAATAAATAATTCTGCCAGGGATTCAAAGAAGAGTGAAGCCAATACTTCTCAAATTTTTCCAAAAATAGAAAAATGAGGAACATTGGTCAGTTCATTTTATTAAGCCACAGAAAACCCTAACAGGAAAGAACAAAGATAGAAAAATACTCAAAAAATACTATCAAACTGAATCCAAGAAACACACACAAAAAAAACATTCATCATGTCCAAATAGACTTTATCTCAGAGCTTCATGAATGGTTCAATGTGCTTAAATCAATAAATGAATCCAACATATCAAAAAGCTGAAAGACAGAAATCACACATCATCTCATTAAACTCATGAAAGGCCTTTGACAAAATCCAACAGTCCTTCCTGATAAAAGTCCTTGAGAGGTTGGAAATTAAAGGAACATTAATATAACAAAGGCCTATAGCTAATGGCAATTTAAAAGAGAATTGCTCAAAGCAATTCCACTAAAATCAAGAACAAGATATGGCTGTCCATTCTTGCCATACCTATTTAATAAAGTCCTTGAAGTCTTACCTACATCAATAAGACAACTGAAGAAATTCAAGAGGTTAAAAATGGGAAAGGAAAAAGTCAAAGTATCATTATTTAGTAGATAATATGAGAGCATGTGTAAGTCACTCTAAAAATGCACTTGTGAGCTCCTACAGCTGATAGACACTTATAGCAAAGTGTCTGGATATAAAATAAACTCACAAAATCAATAGCCTTCTTAGACACAAATAACAAATGAACTGAAAAAGAAGTCAGAGAAGCAACACCTTTCATAAAAGTCTCAAATAATATGAACTAGCTTGACTCAACTCTAATCATTCAAGTGAAAGACATATATGACTGAAAATTTCAAGTCAATGAAGAAAGATATCAGAAGATGGAAAAATATTCTGTTCTCATGGATCAATAAGATTAAGATAGTAAAAGTGGCAATCCTATGGAAAGCAATCAGCACATTCCATGCAATCTCCACCAAAATTTCTACTCAGTTCTTCACAGGTCAGCTTCATGTAGAAACATAATTAAAAATTAGGAGAGCTAAAACAGTCCTGACAAATAAAAGAATTGTTCAGTTTTTATATTTATTTCCCAGTTTCAAGTTGTGCTACAAAGCCATAGAAACAAAAATTTAATGGTATGTGCACAAAAATAGACATGTAGAACAATGGAATTAAACTGAAGTCATAGATATAAATCCACACACATATGGACACATGATTTTTGATTAAGAAGCCAGAGATACACACTGGCAAAAAAAAGACAGTATCTTCAACAAATAGTGCAGATCAAACTATCTAATTTGATCTATTCTACAAATAGAAGAAATGATATAGATCATATTTATCACCCTGTGTAATACTGAACTATAAATGGATCAAAGACCTGAGCAAAAAACCAGATACATGAAATTTAATGAAGAGAAAATGGAGAATAATTTTTTAAACTCATGGATCTCCTTGTGAGAGGGAAATTAAACATATTTTATAGATAAACTGTAGGTAGGAGATGGAAAGATCAGGTAGAGAGCAGGAGAGAATATGAAGTTGAGGAAGAGAATGTACAGAAAGATTGTTGAAAATGAGGGGAACTTGAGGGATGGTATAACTGTGTTAGTGTAAAGAAAGATAGTTCCATAAGAAATGACAATATTGAAAGGTGTGACTTTGTTGGAGGAATTGTATCACTGAGAGTGATCTTTGAGATCTCAGAAGCACAAGTCATGCTTAATATGTCAGATTTTCTTCCTGATCCTGCAGATCAAAATGTAGAACTTTCAGTTACCTCTCTAGCACCATGCCTGGATGCCACCATGCTTCCCCCATGACAATAATGCACTAACCCTCTGAATTGCTAGCCAGCTTCAATGAAATGTTTTCTTTAGAATATTTGTCATGCTCATGGTATCCTTTCACAATAATAAAGCCCTAACTAAAATAGAAGTTGATTCAGGGACTGGAATATTGTTGTGATAGGCTAGCTCATATTTTTATTTGGAGGAATGTAGAGTTTGGGACTTTGGGATAGGAAGGCAGTGGAATGATTTAAACAAGGATTAATGGACCACACTAATAGGAACATGCAAGACAGTGTGGTTCAGTGGATGATTTGAAATGTGGACACATGGCTCAAGAAGTTTCAGGAGTGGAAATTTTAGTATATGGCCTAGAGAATATTATTGTGATATTTTGATGAAGAAAGTGGTTGCACTTTGTCCCTGTCTGAAAAGTCAACATGAGGGTAAATCAGGGAGTTTTGGATAATTGGCACAGATAATTTCAAAACAGCCTATTATTGACTCTGTCATGTATTATTCGTGTTCACTCTTATGAAGATCTATACTGAAAAAAAGCAAGCACACTGTATTACGAGGCTGCTAGTGTTTTCCTGGCTGCCCTCCACTTGTTTGTTTCCCAGCTGCTCAGACTCCCAAAATAACCACAAAATAAATTATTGCTTGCCCTTTAGCTTTAGCGTCTTATGGGCTAACTCTTGCATGTTAATTTAACTCATCTCCCTTAGTCTGTGTGTCGTCATGTGGCAGTGGCTTACAGGCAAAGTTTCAGCATACCTGGCTTTGGTGGCAGCTCCATGGCTTCTCCTGCTTTCTCCTTTCTTCTCCCCGGTTTGAGTTTATTTTTCTCCACCTACCTCTAATCTTTTGCCCTATCACAGGCCAAGACAGTTTCTTTATTAACCAATGGTAATCACAGCATACAAAGGTAACTCCCAAATTAACTCCCCTTTTCTATTTAAATAAAAAGGAAGATTTAACTTTAACATAGTAAAAATTACATATAACAAAACAGGTATCAAGCAAGAATTACAGTCAACAATATATCTACTTTATTTTTTATCATGACTAGGGAAAACTATATCTATTTTTCAACTCCGTCAAAGAATTCAGAAAGATATTACCAAAGTAAGCAAAAAGTGCATTGCAAGAAACTTCCAAAACTCTAGAATTGACAGAGACATCTCATTGTCTGGACAGTCACCCAAAGTTTTTCTGTATCTTCAGAGCATCCATCTTCAGCCTATAGGCCCATAGTATCCAGCAGACTTTTCCACAGAGCAGAAAATTTCAAAGACTTGTTCCATCTATACTGGCAGTTTGTCAGTCACATTTTTCTGTGTCCTGCAGAATGTCTCACAGACTCTTTCATGAGGCAGGAACCCCAAAGGACTATCTCACCTTTAGGCAGCTTTAGCAGTCATTTCTCTGTAGATAGTGCATGTCCAGTTCATACAACATAACATCAAGCAGTTCATACAAGAGCAGTTTCTTGCCCAAATGGCTAACAAATTCTATAAGCAGCCTCTTCCATGCCCATCGTCCTCTTGAAGTAGATTGAAGCTGCCAGGAGCAGATGTGTCTCAGTGTCATGATAAGTCCTAAATTCTTAAAACATTTAAATGCCGTATTCTGAATGTCTCTGAAAGATTTGTAGAATACCTATCTGACTGAAATATATCTCTATACAGCTAGAAAACATAACTAACATGACTACAAGCTTGACTATTGTATAGTTATCTCAACGTGTATTTCTTAGTTATATATTACATTTTAAATGAGCTATACAAACACAATACCTTAATCAAGAGCAGAAATATACATATGACAAAATTGATCTTAAATTTGTATCAATAAACCAAGATCCATACCAATACAAATCTCTATAGCATGTCTCTCTTTAAATATAGATAAACATTTATAAACAATCATTTAGGAAATTTGGGCATAGTTCTTTCCAAAGTACTTCCTGCTGTTTATTGGGTAAAGTAATATTTGGGGTGTTCACAGTGACCTTTTAGGGAGTCTTGGTCCATAAAATGACATTAGTCTGGAAGGATGTCACAGGTTTTCATCCTCTATGGAAATAAAAGAAGGACCTCTTTTCCAAAACAACATCTATAGATCCATATTTTGAAGACAAAAAAACCTTTAAAGTATATATGTTGGTTACTTAGCTCCTTCTTAGTCAAAAAATTCAAAGAAACACAATAATATATTTAATCCAGAATCCAGACTCTCCTTGCATATTCCATCTTTATATGGTTTTTCTTACTCTATACATTTTTCATATTTATTTTATTATGTTTACTCCTTTAATCTATGACTGTACTCTGCCTTTTTAAAGACTTTGTTTTAGTCAGTGTGTCACACACCTTTAATTGCAGCACTCCAGCACTCGGGAGGCAGAGGCAGGCGGATCTCTGTGAGTTCGAGGCCATCCTGGTCTACAAGAGCTAGTTCCAGGACAGGCTCCAAAAGTTACAGAGAAACCCTGTCTCAAAAACAACAACAACAACAAAAAGACTTTGTTTTATTATTTTATAAACCATTTGCATCTTTTTATAACTACACTCTTTTTCTTTTTCTCCCAAGCGTACGTACATTTTTAAACACATTGTGTCTCATTTAGAGGTCTTTTATATCTGAATCTGTTTTATTGTGTATCTGTAATCCTTTTCTGTCCTAGAGAGCTTTTAAAATGGTAATCAGCTTGGTTACAGTGGCCCTGGATGCTGGCTTCGCCTCTCTTCACTTCCAAAATGGTGGAGGTACCATTATTGCCAGCTCTGGGACCGCCAGGTAGGAGCCACACTCAGCACTTTATCTCTGAAAATGAGCATGCAGCACATAAACACTTTTTATCTGAGCAATAGCTAAATCTGCCATGCAGCGTAATGCACAGTCTAGAAGTATCTTTGTGCATGGTGGCAGAACCTGCCATGCTCTTCTGCTTCTGCATGTCTAGTATACCTAATTCTGCTGCCTGGTCTCAGCTACTTTGCTCCCAACCCTTGGAAAGCACAGTTCTTAATAGAATGTCTCCATCAAATCTGTCCTTGGAGCTCTGGGATCCCCACAGAAGAGAAGGCAGAATGAGTGTAAGAGTAAGAGATTATGGAAGACACAGGAGAACAAGTCCCTTTAAATCAACTGAACCAAGTTCATATGAAATCACAGAGAGTGAAGCAGCAAGCACAAGGCCAACACAAGTCTGTCCCAGGTTCTATGCATACATATTATAGCTTTCATTGTTGCATTTTTATGGGACTTGTGGATGTACAATTGAGTGAGTCTCTGATTCTTGTGTCTTCCCTTGGAATTCTTTCATTCTAGTGGTTTGCCTTGTCCAAATTTGAAGGAATAATTTTTGTCTTATATTATTATATTTTTTGTCAAAAATAAAATAATGTATATTATATTTCTTTAGACTCTTGGAATACTTTGATTTTATGACAAATACTATAAATTTTATAGTAGATAATCCTCCCTTATTTTATAGTTGAGAAAATGCAGGATTTTAACCCTCCCCATGTATGAAATGCCAAGCCTTACCTGTAAGAATGGGAGAGTCATCATCCAGAGCTGCTCAGATTCAATGCCTACAACTTTTGTGACATCCACTGCTCTCTTTTGTCAAATGCATTGTGTGTTATGAATATTGATATTTTAAGAATTTCAACTAGATTGTAAGTTTGTACTTTTACTTCTTTTAGATGTTTTAGATGCTCTATGGAGAAATTTCCACAGCTGACAATAAATATTGATCACTAGGTGAATTTCAGTGCCATTCTTCCTTCAGATAAGAATAGGCGAGTAACACAGGTGTATTTAAATTGGATAGGAAGGAAGTTTTGCTTGTTCCAAAATTATACTTGCTGGACAATGGTCTGTTGATGAGAGAAAATAGCTCTAGAAAAATGAACAAGTAACAGTGAGATCATTTTATTCTTGAAAATATCTCTCTTCAAAAATGCATAGACATTATATTTTACTAGTTTCCTCTGAAAAGTTGGGAAATAGTGAGACATCTCTAGGCTGTTTCAAGATGAATTCAATATTTGTCTGTCTTTACTTTAGTCAAGACTGTCAACAAAAAACTAAATAGTTCACCAATTTCTCAAAATCTTTATTTTATCTGCATTTAGAAACACATACACACAAAGAGCTAAATATTTATGAATAATGGGAGAACTGCTTGATGTATTAGCATCCTAGACCTCAAATTGTACTATAGGACTGTAACAATAAAAATATCATTAAAATCATATTCTATTATTGTTTTAATAAATAGAGCTTGCCTGAAGGTCAGAATGCAAAGCTAGCCCCACAAGTGAGCCATAAAGAACAGGCAGTGATAGCACACACCTGTAATCCTAGTAGGCACACTACTTAGCCATAGAGATCGGGCCATGGTGATACCTACCTTTAATCCAAGAAATAGAGAAGACAGGAGCACAGGGTCTCAGTCTGCAGTCTGAGGCTTGGTGGAAAGCTTGTAGTCTGCAGTGACACTGAGGTGAGGATTGCCCCTTTGTTTGTCTGAGCCTTGATAGAGATAAGAGTTCTTTTTTTTTTTTTTTTTTTTTTAATAATACTACCAGAAAACTTTATTAGAAGAGGCTCTCAAAAATTAAGGCCAACAGCTGTTCCAAAGAAATCTGCCAATTCTTGCTACAGTTTTTCATGTTAAAGTTACTCTGAGTATGGGATAATAAGCACAGCATAGAGTATGTGTAAGAAGAGGAGTCTATATCAAACAAAGACACTACAATTGTCTGAAACTACTACTTAATATTGATAATATATTTTTAAAAATTATCTTAAGATAGATTAGGAAGTCACAAATAGGAGAATCTTGTCAAAAGATTTTTTCCAGATTAACATACTTAAAAAGTTCAAAATAATATTAACTATACTTACATTGGGAGTTATCAACCAAGATATAACTAAGTGAAAGCAACTCCAGTTCCTGAAGTTTTGTGACTCTGTTAACCGTATCAAGTATAGAAGACAAAATTTTATTCTTCACCTAGTTTTCTTTTTTTTTTTTTTTTTTTTTTTTTNCCAAATATCTGTATCTGGGTTTTTATTATTCATGTTACATCTGACATTCAACATTTGGAGTATGAATTCGCAAAAAAAAAAAAAAAAAAAAAAAAGCCATTTGTCCGTGGCTTTGGGGCCAAAGTTGTAAGTCAGAGCTACACAGCTGGAGACACTGCCCTACTGGCTAGGTTTTTCTTTCTTCTCTACTAGTGGGCTTTCCCTGAGCCTCCTTCTCAGGTATTGCCAAACTATGTAGGTGCCTTGAAATCCAGTTAGACTTCTACTCTTCTTTGCAGCAGCAATAAACCTCACATCTTCATCACTGGTGGCAGAATTAATGAGAAAATTGGGAAATCTTTAAGAGAGGAATTGGTTAAAATGGAGAGGATTTTTTTCTCATGTTAAAAAAAATGAGAAACACAGTTACAATAGAGGAAGTTAAGTTTCTGTACAATTATGTAATGCATGATAAAAATGAAGCAATTAAATGAAGGGATGAATCAATTTAACCAGGATTAACATACTGTTAGTTATCATTTTGATAATCCTTGTTGTTTTGATAATTCTTGGTTTATCTCTTAAAAAGTTGTTTGGTTTGACTGCCATTGTACAGGCCTTAGAAAAACTTACTAAAACAGATCATGGAGGCATGCTTATCTTGACAAAGGAATTAAATGGAAACTCAATTTTAGCATTGCATTATAAGGTTAGAGAGAAACAGCATAAAGTTTTCAAACAACCAAACTTAATATGATCAGTAACCTTACAGAAATTTTCAAATGATAGAGGCTGTGTAGGAGCTAATTGGAGGCCTGTGGCAATGCTAGATTTAAGAAGATTCAAGGAAGCAATAGTCTCATATGGCATGCATTCACCTTTTGTGAAGCAAATGTTAAACTTATGGTCAGTTTATAATATAATTATCTGTAAGACTGGATAGACTTGGTTGAAGCTGTTGTAGAGCCAGGTCCATAACTACAGTGTAGTAGCTGGTTCAGAGAAGAGGCTAAGACTATTTTAAAATGGAGTAAAGCTAAAGGTGTCAAAATCTCCCAATATCAACTTTTTGGAGAAGAAGATTATGGTACTATAGAAAGGTGATTTTTATATGATGGCCATGGCCCTACTTTGTGCTTCATAGTACCTTTGAATGCTTGGGAACGAATTGGAGAAGTGGGAACAAAAATGAGTCATTTACTAAAGTTATACAGACAAAAAGAAGCCTTCACAGATTAATTACAAACATTGACTTCAGCAATTAAGAAATGATACCAACTTCAGAAGCTAAATAAATAATAACTGAATCTCTGGCTTTTGAAAACGCTAATTCTAAATGCAAAAATGATAATTGGGCTGCTAAAGGCAAGATTGGAACCCTTGGAGGAATGAGTCTGAGATACAACCAATATTGAATCTCCTGACTATGATGATACTTGGATAAGAGAGGTGATTTCCAGAGGTTTGAAGAAAAATCAAAAAGTCAAATATTTAAATTATGTCAAACATGGTCACCTAAAAAGGGTTTGTAAACAGGGTATTCCTAGAAACAATGTTTTCCTAAGCATAATTCAAACAGAATGCCCTTCCCTTCTGTATTATGCAGAAGGTGTTGCAAAGGCAGGCATAAGACTAATTAGTATAAATCAACAAGAGACATTCAAGGTAATCCTTTGCCATTGGGAAACTCCTTTAGGGCCCTTTCACAGGCCCCAATGCCAAATCTGGTTTAGTTGTTTTCTGAATTCATACAGGAAGCTCCTTCCCAGAATTAAAGAACTTTAAGCCAATTGAAAGAAACCATACAGCTCTGGATAATAGAACAGCTAAAATAGAGAGAATATAAAAATTGAGGAGAAACCATAATGCAAGTATTTTGACAAAATTCTGTGGTAAACAAAAAACCAAAATTAAAAATACAAATAAGTTACATTATCATTGAAGGTCTGGTAGATACAGATACTGATATAACAATAATTTCACCAGACTCTCAGCAACTTCAGGAGGTTACAAGTTCAGCTTTTATGGGTTAGAACATTATCTCAAGTAAAACAAAATGCAAGGTGGGTCAAATATATATAGGTTATATATATTTGAGAGGATGAGAAGAAAATTCAAATCATGTGTGGAAAATATAGCAATAAATTTATGGGTCTGTGATTTATTACAGCAATGAAATACTCAGAATAACGTTCCCCCAAATATAGAAACAAACAATAAATTAGCATATTTTCTTGGGAAAATACTACAAGATATTATAAAGAACAGTCACACAGAATTCAGGTTGTATGAGTTCAGGGTACACCAACTCCTGATCTTCCAAAGGCAACAAGAGTCCTATCTTTAAAATGGTTGAAAAACAAACCTGTATGGATTGCCTAATAACTTTTAACAATAGAGAAACTACAGACTTTATAGAAGCTGGTACAGGCAACTAAATGCTCAGCCTATTGAAGAATCAACCAGCCCTTGGAATTTGCCTGTATTTGTTGTAAAAACAGAAATCTGGAAAATGAAGAATAGTAACCAATCTAAGAGCTGTTAATAAGATGACTGATCCAATGAGCTCTCTATCATCTGGAATTCCACTGCTTTCTCTATTGCCTAAAGGATGGCCTGTTATAGTTATTATTTTAAGAGATTATTTCTTCACTATACCTTTACCAAAAAAAGACAGAGAAATTTACCTCCATGGAATTTACTTATAGTAATTCTCAGCATGCTAGGAGATATCAATGGAAGATTCTTTCATAGAGAATATTAAAGAGTCCTACTTTGAGACAATATTTTGTACAGCAGCCATTGGAAATCATGCATAAGCAATTTCCTGACTCTATAGTTTACTGTTACATGGATGACATTTTACAATCTGATTCTGATGTGTGAGTCCCCTCTGTGTGCTGTGATTACCATTAATGAATAAAGAAACTGCTTTGGACATATAGAAAGGCAAAACTTAGGTAGGCAAACAAAGCTAGGCTAAATACTGGGAGAAAGAAGGGCAGAGTCAGGGAGAAGCCATAGAGTCACAGGCAGAGTCAGACATCTCAAAATTTTGCCAGTAAGCCACTGCCACAAGGTGATACACAGATTAAAGGAGATGGGTGAAGTTAATATGTAAGAGCTAGTCATTAAGAAGCTAGAGCTAATGGGCCAACAGTGATTTAAATAATACAGTTTCTATATTATTATTTTTGGGTCTAACTGCAGGGTGACCAAGAAACAAGTGGTCTCTCCTTACATGATTCAAATGCAGATCCTTCAGAAAGAATGTTTAACGAAGTAAAGAAAAATTTGCCTTGCTGGGGATTACTATTTGCTCCTTAAAAATGGCAAATTATTACTGGATCTTTCCTCACATTAGATGAGAAATGCACTCTATACTCATGTAAATAAATCAAGTAAGGCAGGCAACAAGTCAGAAAACTTAAGGAAAGTGAATCAAAGTCCCAATAATTCCAAAAGTGAGAATTATATGCTATTCTCAAGATACTAAGGGATTTTAAAGCACCTCTCAACTTACTTACCAATTCACAATATGCAGAAAGAGTTGTTTTGGATATTGGAACTACTGAATTTATACCAGATGATACTGATTTGACTTTATTATTTATTCAGTTATGAGATATAATCAGGAATAGGAATAGGAATCATTCCATATACATAACACACATCCAATCCCATATGTATCTGTGAGATCCTCTAACACAAGGCAATGTAGTAATCAATCAATTATTGATTAGCAGTATGCTGGAGGCCTCCAAATTTCATGAAAAAGCATCATGCCAATAGCAAATATATACATACTTATATATACTTTTCCATCACTTTTCAATAAACCAAGGAAATTATAAGGAAATGTCATAATTGTTCTTTATATAACCAAAGACCACTACCTGCAGTAAGTAACCCAAAGGGTACTCAATGGAATGAAATCTGGCAGATGCATGTTTTCAGTTTTTTTAGAATTTAGAAACCTAAAATATATAAACTACACCATTCATACTTATTCAGGTTTTCTTTCAATGGCAATTGCTTTGAGTTCTGAAAAGGCTGATTTGATAATCACACATTTGCTAGAAATTATAGCCATCAGGGGAATACCTGTAAAAGTCAAGACAGACATTGCTTCAGCATATGTCTCTAAGAGAATGAAACAGTTTTTTGCTTATTATAATATCAAGCATATTACAGGTATACAGTATACTAAATATATATACTATATACCAAGTACTACAGGGCCGGCTATTACAGAAAGTTCAAATCAAACTGTAATTGATATGTTAAATAATCAAAAAGTGATAATAAAGGCCACCAGAAATAAATCACACAATGCTTTATTAACTACAAATTTTATAAATGGTAATAAAAAATGAACAACAGTTGCAGAGAGACATGGTATAGTAAAAAAAAAGCTATAGAACTAAATCAGCTGATAAACTTTAAAAATGTACTGACCTCAGAATAAAAGAAAGAACATATGTTTTATTGGGAAAGAAGTTTTACTTTTGTTTCCACAGGAGAAGAAAAGCTATAGATACTATCAAAATTGATAAGAATTTGACTTTGACTTGAACAAGAGACACCTATTAATTAGAAGAGATGATAGTTCATCAAATAGTGTGGGTTTTTAATCTAAACTAGCCTATAGAACTAACACATGTTTTTCTTATGATCAAATATAATTTGCCAAAGAACCTCCCTAAAATTAGGATTGGTAAAGGGTTTTGATTCTGAATCTTCATGAAAATAAAGACAGCTAAAGAATCTGAAGACCACTGGACAAATGAGACATCTGAAGAAAAAGGAGAAATCATGCAGAAAAAAATTTCCCAAGAAAAAATAAATTGACCTATTGTTATATTACATTTCCAAAGGATAAAATTCCATAAATCTTCCCAAATGTTTGTTTCTGTTATTCTCTAGAGACATATAAGGCATATGGTCTTTTGGCAATCCCATTCCAGTAAAAGATTGAAGTTTACTTTGGAGTAAGAGAGTGTGTGGCTCCCTTCTTTTCTAATGCAAAGGATGCTTATTAAAGTAAAATCCAAATATCTCTGTCTCATGTGATGAGACACCTTATATATGACATAAGAAAAATCAAATAGATAGTAGATGATCTTAAAATATTTTGGAGATCTACAAAATATGGCATTTTATATTTTTTGATAACATAGGTTTATCTTTGTGAAAATGAGTCAGGTTTGCTCCTGGTAGTAACAATCTACTTCAGAGAAAATGATACACATTGAAGAAACTCAATATGAAGTTTATTTTCTATGTGGTTATTTTACATTCTTAACCCCTGGTTAAGTACTCTTGCCTCAACTGCTGACAGTATTCTGTACAAATTGGAAAGGCAGAACACAAAAGAAAGAACTGCCTCACTTTGCCAAGACAAAGTAGAACAGCCCTTCAGAATATCCTGATTCATAGAAAAGTCTGTCTAATATTGTAGTTTTTTAGACTGAAGATAGATGACCAAACATTGCAGAGGAACTTTGGTGACTGTCCAGACAGCCAGCTGTTTCTGCCATTTCTCACATTTCATAGAATTTGCTTGCTTGTATTTTCTGCTTACTTGGTTAATATTATTTTCTTTGTGGGTCTCTGAAGTATGTTGAAGGAGGTCCCCTTGTTTATCTTGGCCACCCAGAACTGAAATAACCCCACAGAAATTGTATTAGTTAAACCACTGCCTGGTCCATTAGCTCTAACTTCTCATTGGCTAAATCTTACATCTTAACTCAACCCATTTCTATTAATCTGTATATCACCACAAGGTTGTGGCCTACCAGCAAAGTTCTAGCACATCCATCTCTGGTGGTCGATCCATGGCGTCTCCCTGGCTCTGCCCTTCTTTCTCCTAGCATTCAGTTCTGTCTTCCCTGCCTACCTAAGTTCTGCCTATCAACAGACCAAGTTTCTTTATTCATTAATGGTAATGACAGCACACAGAGGTGACTCCCACATCACTTCCCCTTTTCTGTATAAGTAAAAAGGAAGGCTTTAACATAGCAAAACTACATATAATAAAACATGTATCAAGTAAGAACTACAGTTACAATATTTATATCTACTTTATTTTTATCATAACTAAGGAGAACTATAACTATAAATTCTTTAACTCCATTAAAGACTCCGGAAGAATATAATAAGTACTATGTAAATGAGAAATACATTTTAAGCAACTTCCAAAGCTCTAGAATTGACAGAGACATCTTGCTACCTGGACAGTCACCAAAAGTTCTGTACTGTTGGGGCATCCATCTTCAGCCTACAAGCCCATAGTATCCAGAAGACTTTTCCATGAAACAGAAAATTTCAAAGGCAGGTCTACCTTTATTGGCAGTTTGCCAGTCACTTTCTTCTGTATCCTGCAGAATGTCTTGCAGACTCTTTGATGAAACAGGAACTCCAAAGGATCATCTCACCTTTAGAAAAGTTCAGCAGTCATTTCTCTGCAGGTTCTGCATGTCCAATCAAGCAGTCCAGGCAAGAGTTATCTCTTGTCCAAATGGCTATCAAACTTCATAAGGGGCCTTTTGAATGCCCATCTTCCTCTGGAAGTAACTGGTGCTGCCAGGAGTAGATGTGTCTCACTGTCTTAAATTCTTAAACATTTTAAAAGTCATATTCTGAAGGTCTCTGAAAGATTTGAAGAATACCTAACTGAAATGTATCTCTATACATCTAGAAAATCTAATATGACTACAAGCTTGACCATTATAGATGATTATTTATTAACCTATATTTCTTAATCATACATTATATTTTTAAAATATATATTTTAAAATATATATACATTATACAGTGTTCTGCCTGCATGTATACCTGCAGGCCAGAAGAGGGCACCAGATCCCGTTACAGATGAGCCATTATGTGGTTGCTGGGAATTGAACTCAGAACCTCTGGAAGAACAGTCAGTGCTCTTAACCTCTGAGCCATCTCTCCAGCCCCACACATTATATTTTTGAATGAACAACACAAACACAATACCTTAATCAAGGGCAGAAATATAGAAATATATATTAGAAGATTGACCTTAAATTCGTATTAATAAACCAAGATCCATACCAAATCAAATTATTCTTATCTATATCATATCCCCTTTTAAATGTAAAAGAACATTGATAAACAATATTTGAGAATATGGGCATAGTTCTGTCCATACTACTTCCTGCTGTTTGGGGGGCACTGTTAGTCAGGTCTTTCATGGTGTATCCTGTATGCTAGATTCATCTCAGTCAGCTGTTGGGTGAAGTATTTTTTTTTGTGGGGGTGTTCACAGCAACCTTTCAGGGGGGTCTTGTTTTATAAAACCATATTGATCTAGAAGCAATCCAAGGTTCTCATCTTCTGTGAAAACAAAAAAGAACCTCTTTTCCAAAGCACCATATCTTTAGACCCAAATTCTGAACTCAAGATATCTTTATAATATACATGCTGGTTTAGCTTTGCAGCCCATACAATGAAATGTTTCTCTATACTTAGCTTCTTCACAGTCAAAAAATTCAAAGAAAACACAATAATATACATACTCCAGACTCTCTGTGAATTTTCCATTTTACATGGTTTGGTTTTACTCTATTACATTTTAATATTTGTTTATTAAACTCCTTTAATCTATGACTGTCTGTACTCTGTCTCTTTAAAGACTTTACCTTTTAAAAAAAACACCATTTTCTTATTTTCCAACTCTCTATATGCTTTTTCTTTGCTCTTCCAAGCCTATGTAAATTTATCCAACACTCTGACTCATGTGGAATTGTCTTTATTGCAATATCTGTAATTATTTTTTGACCAGAAACACTTCTTAAAATGCTAAGCACTTCTTAAAACTTAAACTGCTCAATTAGTATGTTACATACAGTACTTCCTGCTAGCTCAGCACATTCCAGCTTGTGCCTCTGAGCTGTGCACACTGCCCCAGTTCCAGGCACAAAGCTGGTCCACCTTGCCATTAAGCAAGCTGCAGCAGTCTGCTCACAAGCCCAACTCAAATGATCTCTCTCAGGTAAGAGCTAGAGGTCGTGCTAGCAGCAAAGCCCAGAAATCCAGCATTCTAAAATGGCTGTAGCTTTTTTCCTGCTATGGCTGAATCAGAAAAATCTTTCTTAAAGGAGCTGTGGCAAGCCTCCAGCAAACAGTAAGAAGCTGTGTTAAACTCTATTTTTTTTATTAGGATTCCTTTTCAAGCCCTCTCAGGTTTTACATGGATTTAGTCCACTATGTAGGTGCCAATTTGTCGGAGGAGGCCCGCTTGTTTGTCCATGTTGCCCAGAACTGAAATAACCACACAGAAATTGTATTAGTTAAATCACTGTTTGGCCCAATAGCTCCAACTTCTCATTGGTTAAGTCTTACATCCTAACTCAACCCATTTGTATTCATCTGTATATTGTTGTAAATGGGTGGAGAGGTGCGTGTTATGTTCCCCAGCCGCCAGCCGCTGGCCCGCTCAGCCGCTGGTTGCTTGCTTATGCCTGAAATAACCACATGAGAACTGTATTAATTCAAGTACTGCCTTGCCCATTATCTCTAGCCTTTTCTTGGCTACCTCTCACATCTAAACTAACCCATTATAAAAGTCTGTATGTCACCACAAGGTGGTGATCTTACCGGACTGTTCTAAGATACATCCATCTGCGGCGGGAGCTTCATGGTGACTGGCTCAGACCCAGTCTTCTTCCCAGTGTCCTCTTTTCTTTACCCCGCCTATCTAAGTCCTGTCCTATCAAATGGCCCAGGCAGCTTTTTATTTAACCAATCAAAGCACAGAAATACAGATGAACCCTCCTTCAGTATATCACTACGAGGTTGTGGCCTACCAGCAAAGTTCCAGGATGTCTATCTCTGGCAGGGGATCCATGGCGTCTCCCTGGCTCCATCCTTCTTTATGCCAGCATTTGGTTCTATCTTTCCTGCCTACCTTAGTTCTGCCCTATCAATAGGCCAAGGCAGTTTTTTTTATTCATTATTGGTAATGACAGCACACATGAGGACTCCCACATCAGAGGTAGTTGAACACTAGATAGTTACAGTTACATAGTTATAGTTACATGGTTTTCCTTGTTCTCAACCCAGAGAAGAAATTCCCTAAAGAAATATAAAGTGTATAAGGTTGAAAGATATCAAGACAGAATTTTGAAAGGTAATGTGTTATTATAGAAAATAAAATAAATTAGGTACAAGGCTTTGGAATCATCAAAATAGGGTAGATAAGAGTATTTTCTCTGAATTTGTCAAATGCAAATGGACTAGATATTGTTGATGCATTTATTAACTGTGTATATAATATATAGTTATTATACTTATTGTATATAATTTTTCTTATGTTAGTTATAGCCATCCTATTTTATATATATAAATATATATTATATATATAATAAAATATATTATATATTAGTTATATAATTTCTTATATAAGTTATAGACAAAAATGGAAAATATAGTGATATTTTACCTGTGTTTTAATAGATGAAACTTGCTTGAAGGTCAGAGTGCAAAGGTAGCCGCTCTAGTCAGACATACTAATCAGACAGTGGTGGCACACAGGTTTATTCCTAGCAGACACACTACTTAGCTATAGAGCATGGGTAATAGTGATACACACCTTTAATCCCAGAAGTAGAGAGGACTATAAAACAGGAGGAGACAGAAGCTCAGGTTCATAGTCTGAAGTCTGAGGTTTGGTGGAGAGCATTGCTAACTACAGTCACACTGAGGCTAGTATCACCCATTTGTTTCTCTGAGCCTTGGTAGAGGTAAGAACTCTCTAGTGGCTTGGCTGCTTTGCTTTTCTGATCTTCAGTTTAAATCCTAGTATCTATCTCTGGGTTTTGATTATTCATGTTACATAGCATTAGCATTGTTCTCATATTAAAAGAGGTACATTGTTTAATGTAATTGAATTGAAGACACAAACATAAATATACACACCTTTGGACACCTGATTTTTGATAAAGAAGTCTATAATATATACACATGTAAAAAAAACCAGCAACTTCAACAAACTGTGCAGTTTTAGTTAGTTATCTGTATGTAGAAGAATCCAATATGCCTATATTTACTACCATACAAAAAACTCAACTCCAAGTTGATCAGAGACCTCAGCATAAGACCAAATATAATGAATTTTATACAAGAGAAAGTGGAGGATAGTCTTGAACTCATTGGCACAGGAAAAAACTTTTTGGGCATATTACTGTCAGGGCTGGCATCAAGAGCAACAATAAATAAATAGGACAATGTAAAAATGAAAAACTTTTGTATGACAAGGACATTGTCTTAATTAGGATTTCTTTTGGTGGAAAGAGACACTATGACCATAAAAACACTAATAAAGAAAAACATTTAACTGGGGCTAATCACATTTCAAGGTTTAGTCCATTGTCATCATGGTGGCAAGCAGGCAGGCACAATACCAGAGAAGGAGCAAGATTTCTACATCTGGATTGGCAGGCAGCAGTAAAAAAGAATAGCACTGGGTTTGCCTTGATCATCTGAAATCGTAAAGCCTACCCCAGCTGCATAACAAGGCCACACCTATTCTCCCAAGGCTACATCTCCTAAGAGTGAGACTCCCTATGAACCTATACCAGCAATTTTTATTCAAATCACATTAGAACCCTAGCCGCCATAGGTTTGCAGCCATATCATAATGCAGAAATGCATTAAGTCCAAATAAAAGTCCCCATAGTTTATAACAGTCTTAACCCTGTTTAAAAGCTCAGAGTCCAAAGTCTCTTTGAGACTCATGCAGTCTCTTAACTGTAATCCCTTATAAAAATCCAATTGAAAAACATAATATACTTTCTTTTGGGGGGGGCAATTTCTTTTTTATTTTTATTTTTTAATTTTGCTAAAAGAAAATTTACACTTCTTCCCCTTGTCCCAGGCCCTCCCGCTCCCCACTACCCCTCCTTCCTCCCCCTGCTTCCTTAAGAGGGGGCAGGATACTCTGCCCTGTGGGAAGCCCAAGTAACTACCCCCCTCTATCTCTGTCTAAGAATGTGTGCATCCATATAGACTAGGTTCCCAAAAGGCCAATACATGCAGAAGAGATAGGTCTTAGTGCCATTATGATTAGCTTCTCAGTCAGCCCCCATTGGCAGCCACATTCAGAGTCCAGTTAGGTAATATGCTCATTCAGTCCTGGTCCAGCTGGATTTGATGAGCTCCCAATAGATCAGGCACACTGTCTCAGTTGATGGGCCAGTCCTTCAGGGTCCTGAATTCCTTGCTCATCTTCTCCCCTCTTCTGCTCTTTGACTGGACCTTGGGAGCTCAGTCCTTTCTTCTGATGTGAATGTGGGTCTCTGACTCTATCTCCATCCATCATGCGAAATTTCTATGATGATGATCAAGATGATCATCAATGTGACTATAGGCCAAGGCTAGTTCAGGCACCCTCTCCTCTGCTGCCCAAATACCTACCAATGACATCTTGAATTTTGCATGCAAATGGATGGAAATAGAAAACACTATCCCAAGTGTTTTCTTGTGAGATATCCCAAACCCAAAAAGATGAGTATGGTATGTACTCACTCATTAGTGGACCCTAGCCATAAACAAAAGATATTAAGCTTATAGCTCACAAGCCTAGAGAAACCAAATAGCAAGGTGAATCCAAAGAAAAACATATATAGATGATACTCCTGGAAATCGGAAGCAAACAAGATTGCCAGGCAAAAGTTGGAAGCACAGGAGTAGGGATGGGGGGTGGAGGTAGGGGTGGGGGTGGGGTGGGCAAAAGGGAGAGGCGGAGGGAGAAGGGAGAAGGGAAGAACTGGGGAGAGCTTGAGGGAGTGGGAGGATGGAGATGGAGAAAGGGTGGTTATTGGAGAGGGGAATAAGATATCTACATTAAGGGAGTCATTTTAGGATTGGCAAGAGACTTGTCTCTAGAGGGGATCCCAGGTGTCCACAGGGATGTCCGCAGATCATATACTTTCCACATACAGTGTTAGAGAGTATGTATTCCTGTTCCCAAAGGGAAGAAAGGACAAATAATGAGGAAATAGTGGAACAAAACAAGATCAAAAACAAGGTGGATAAACTCCCAACTCTACATCTACATGTCTAATGCAAGGCACTTATAAGATTTCCAACTCTTTCAGTTTTGTTGACTGCAACACACAATTCTTTCTCTTGTGGGTTTCACTCTTTTTTAGCAGCTTTTTTAGGCACATATGCCAAGGTTTTGGAATATCCAATATTTTCGAGTCTCCAAGGCAAACCAAGCTTCATTTTCAGAGCTCCACACAATGGCCCATGTAAGCCTCCACCACTGACATATTCCTGGTCTCAGCATCTTTTCTTAGTCACAGATGCAGATTCTATAACCCTGTTCTTCTATCTGTGACTCTAAAGCCAGGACCACATGTCTGAGCCTCCCAAGTTCTGCTCCTTGCTGGGTTGGAAAGATGGCCCCCTCATTCAATTTCATCTTCACCAGTTCTCTATCTTTTGCCATTTTCCTTCACTGCCTAAGCTTAACTGTTATGGAACTTGCTCTGTCAACCAGGCTGCCTCCAATTTAGAGATCCTCCTGCCTCTGCCTTCAGAATGCAAGATTAAAGGTGTGCACCACCACATCCAGCCCTAAGATTTTTCTTTAATTACTTTTCACTTTTTAAAATTCCTTTTCATAAGCTGAAAACTTGATTAGGAGGAGTCTGAGATCAAATTTCCCTTTATTCCATTTACCATCGGGGTTTTCATCAATCTGTTTGCACTTTCTGCTGTTCCTTTTCTCCTTGAACTTTACATTTTATTTTTTCCTTGTTCAGATTTGTCTTTTGCATTATAAATTTGCATAAGACTGGCCACTAATAGCCACATAACACAGTCAATGTTAGATTGCTTTAAAATATTCTCTGCCAAAGTTGTTAATTCATAATTCTTTAATTTAGCTTCAGGCATATTTTTTGAAGAGAAGCTGAAAGTAGCCATCTTGTTTTCCAAGTATCACAAGAAAGTTTGCTAGGCCACTACTAACATCTTCCTTTGAAACCTTTGAACTAGGCCGCCACAATACAAATCACCTTCAGCACCACTGTCATCCTCCCATGCACCGACTAGTAAGGCTCATTAAATCCCTTTTAAAGTATTCAGCTCTTTTTCTAACCCAATGTCACAAAATCCATATTCCTCCAAACAAATACATGATCTGGTCTATCACAGAATTACTCCAATCCCTGGTAAGTGATATGGGCACCTCTTTTAAATTTCTAATGTGTTTTCTGTTGCATGAGAGATTTTTTTATAACATGTTATGCATAATTATGACCTGGTTAAATACATAATGTGACTGTATGTAGCATAGATATATTATATTTAGGCATTATTATAGTTTATTTATTGTTTTTATTTTAAATTAATCATGATAATAAGGAGATAACAATTGTCTGTTAAGTTGACAAGATTTGTGATGAACATTTTTGGCTGTCAAATTGACTAGGTCTATGAGCTACAATTTAGAACTGAAGGGCACCTATGATAGATTTTCTGTTAGGTTTGAAGTGGGTGAATCCACTTTTAGTTCTGATCTTTGAGGTAGGAAGACATATACCTTTTGTCTGGATCTTGTGGTTAGAACATATGATTTGGTTCTGGATATTAAGACTGGAAGATGAATACCTTTACTACAAATCTTGAGGTGGGAAGATATACCTTTAATATGGGCCATTTTTATTTAAACCATCTAATGAGACAGCCTCATTAGGACAAAGCAGAATGGGAAAAGATTTCTTCTACCAACTACACATCTAATAAAGAGCTAATATATAAATACATACAAAAATTTTAAAAATAGACATCAGGAAACTAAATGATGCAATTAGAAATGGGATTCAGTTCTAATCACAGAATTCCCTAAAGAGGAACCACAAATGGATGAGAAACACTGAAAGAAATGTTCAGTACCCTTTGTCATAAGGGAAATGAAAGTCAAAACTACTTTCAGATTTGATCTTATATCAATCAGAGTGACCAACATCAATGAAACAAATTACAGTTAATGCTGAGTGGATGTGGAATATGGAAACCCTCATCCATTGCTAGTTGGCATGCAAACTTAACAGTCACTATGGAAGTCAATTTGGTGGTGCCTCAGAAAGATACTAATCTATGTACCTCAAAATCCAACTATATCACCTTTGGAATAGGCCCAAAGAACACTTCATCCTGTCACGAAGGCACTTGTTCAACCACTTTTATTACTGCTATATTCATAGCAATTAGAAATTTTTAAAAACAGACATTCACCAACTAAAGAATATACATAGAAAATCTGGTAGACTTACACAATGGAGTATTATTTCACCGTTACAAATATGACATCATGGATTTGGAGGCAAATAGATGTAACTAGAAAATAATAGTCCAGAATGAGGTATCCCTCATTCAATAAGATAAGCAAATATGATATGTATTCACTTATATCTGGATATTAGCTGTTAAGCCAGGGATAACCAAACTACAATGCCTATAACTGAAGAAGGAAGATGTAGAATATGGGAAGAGAGGGAACTGGTAGATCTTTTGGAGAAAGAAAATGAAATAGATGAATCTGGATGGATAGAGGAAAGTGGGTTTGCAGTGGGAGAATCAAGTGGTGATGGTGAGAGGTGAGGAGTTTGCAGAAGAAAATATGGGGAGAGACAGAGAAATTGAATATTTGAGGGACAATATGGGAAACGTAATATAGTATAGATTTCTTAAAATATATACATAGACAAAGGTAATCTAAAGGAAGTCTTCCAAATATTTTTATTCGTTTATATGACTTTATGGAAAACTATGTTTTTGTCACCATGTGGATTATCTGCCACATGTAGTTTTTCTTTGTGTTTGCATGTTTTACTCATGTGGCTCTTGTTAGCCCTTGGAATATAAATTGTTTCATGCTCTGAATAGGTTGGCTACTGCATGTGACTTTAGTTTGTGTTATTTATTGGCACCACTCTCCCAGGTGCCATATCCTCTAGAGTGGTAAACAAGTATCCTGCCTGTAAAATATGCTAGAGCAATTGTGGCACAAAGTTTGTGGGAAATACTATCCAATAACTAATTTGATTTAAGGCCCAATCCACAGTATGGAACTCATACCTCCCAATTTTTGGGTGCCTAAGACCAGAGATTCTATAACCCAGGGACCTAGGGTAAACTAAATACTACTTGCCTAAAAAAGAATCCCCCCAAATGTAGTATTTTGCTATTCTCATAGATTAGAACCTTGTTCAGCCATCTTCAGAGAAGTTTCCTCCTTCAGCAGATGCATGAAAATACAAAGAAGCCCACAGCCAGACATTATGGAGAGAGGTAGAGAGACTTTGGAAGACTTATCCCTCATTGTGATGCATCCATCACATCACACTCTTCAGAGTTCAATGAACCCTATGAAAAAGAGGTAGAAAGGGTATGAGAGCCAAAGAAGATGGAGCAGACAGGGCCTGCATGGGTCTGAACCAGTACTTCTTCATATTTATTACAGATTCCAGTTTAGTGGATTTATGAAATTCCTGAGTGTGTGAATGAGTTGGTCTCTGATTCTTGTGCCTTCCCTTAGAGTCTTTTCTGTCTGTTTGTTTGTCCTATCCAACTTTGGTGTGATTAAAGTTTGTTTCATCTTATTATATTTTATTTTTTGATATTACCTCTTAGAATCCTCTTTCTTTCTAATGAGAGATGGAAATGGACTCTGGATATTAGGCAAAGTAGAGCGAAACTTCGAAGAGTAGAGGGAAACTATAATTGAGATATATTTTGTGAGAAGGAATCAATTTTAAATAAAAGAAAAAAGAAAAGAAGGGGAAGTAACATACTCGGCTTTGTGTAGAGGATGACACAGAGTTTTTCCAATCCCTTGACAAGTACTTGGAGGGAAAGAGATATATCCATCTTAAGCTTGGGCCCTTAAAAATCAGTTTCCTTGCATCCACATCTTCTGACTTTATATTCATTAAATTTGTTTTTAAGATACTGACTTCCCATAGAGTTTGACAATAAGAATGTGCTAATTATATAAACCTTTGGAATTCTGTTTGTTATGAGTAATATTTCTCCTTGTAAATTAATAAATCTGTGTTATACCAAAACATAAAGTAAAAGAGATTGTGGAATATAGCCTACTTAGTTCACATAATTTTATACCAAAAAATGAAAAAGAAAAAAATCATGGAATATAACCATTTATTCCAAATAATGTTATTTTTCAGGACTGTCCATTTTGCACTTTGAAAACATGGGAGAATCAGGAAAGACCACTTCTCCTGCTCCTAGCTTTCCTCAACTGCCTGTAGTTCTCCCTGTAGGTCTGAAGCCTCCTTGCTTTTCCTCTTACAGTTTGGCTTGTTTATTTGTGTCATCCTTGTTCAGCTGACATTTGGAAAGTCATGTATTACTAGAAGGCACAGTCTAAAAGCAAACCCCTTTTCCCTCTAGCTCTTATAATCTTTGTGCCATTTCTTCCATAATAAACATCAAGTGCAGTAGTGCTTTGTTGGTATATCTATTGGTACTGGGTTCCACAACTCTATATTTTGGTTGGCTGTGGTTTTCTATATTAGTATTCATTTATTGTAAAGGATAGATTACTTGATGAGGAGTGAAGACTACACTTACCTGTGAGTATAAAACAAATGCTTATTGATTGTTGTTAGTGATTTGTTTATTAAATTAGTGGTTGTAGATTTTCTTCCACCATGACATCACTACTATTAAGTAGTTACCTAGGTTTCCAGTACCAGACATGGCTTCCCTTTTGTTGTATGGTTCTTAATTTCAAATAAAGATCTGTAATTACCTCCAAGATATGAATGCCACTCTTGTACCCTGTCCATACATATATGAACTCAATAAAGATTATTTTAAAAGAGGTCGTAAATTTGAGGAAGGGGATAGGTATATGTAGGAGGGTTTAGACAGCAGAAATAGGAGGACATTTTAACCAAATTATAATCTCAAAAAATAAAAATAAAAATTTTGTAAATACTTTTAACAAGTAAAATAACTACAACTCATCAGGAAGATATAGAAAATCTCAGGAAAGAAACAGAAAAATATAAAACCAGAATCAAGGAAATATGAAAAACTGGAAAATACATTAAGTAACATAGAAAGCTCAGAAATTAAGCACAAAACAAAAAGTAGGAAAATGGAACTGAAAGTCCAAGGCCCTCCCACAGGGCTGGGTGCATGGCACTCCCTTCGAGTTGGAGGGATTGGAGTGGGTCTGTGGAGGGAGAGTGAGGGGACTGAGAGGAGGGGAAAGAGTGGGAATTTGGATTGTTGTTTTTGAAGTAATAAAAAAAGGGGGATAAAAAAGAACTGAAGTCATTGTGTCTCACGAAGTTTGGTATGTTGTTCTTTCATTGTCATTTAATTCTAAGAAATTTTAAATTTTCCTGCTTATTTTATTTTTGACTCAACTTTCTCTCACTCGTGTGTTATTTAGCTTCCAGTAGTTTGCTTACCTTCTGTTGTTTCTATTGTTCTTGATATCACTTTTATTCCTTTATGGTCTTTTAGAATGCAAGTAGTGATTTAAATTTTCATATGTCTGTTCAGAATTTCATTGTGTTCTAAAACACAGTCAGTTTTGGAGAAAGTTCACTGGACTGCTAAAGCTAAAGTGTATACTTTTGTATTTGGTATAAAGTCTTATACATGTCTTTTAGATATATTTGATTTGTGTATTATCTGAACTCCATAGTTTCCCTGTTTAGGGTTTGTCTGAGTCACCTGTTAGTGAGAGTTGGGTATTTAATTTATTCATTGTCACTAGGTTGGAACCAATGTGTGGTTTTAGATCTATCAATAATTATATGAAGAAACCAGAAATGCTTGTGTTTGTTATATAATATTTAGAATTAAAGAATCCTCTTAGTTATTGCATTTTTTCTGTAATGAGCACAAAATCACCCTACTTATTCCTTCTGATTAGGTTTGGTTTGAAGTATATTTTGTTAGATATCAGAATAGTCAATGTTACCTGCTTTATTCCTCAGTAGTGTTTGCTTAGAATATTTTTACTATCATTATCCCTAAGGTGGTGTCTACCATTGATAGCAAGTTGAGTTCTTTTGGAAACAGGAGAAAAAAGGATCCTGGTTTCTAGTTTAATATGTCTCTTTAGCAGGGAATTGAAATAATTAATATTGAGAATTATTATTGAAAATTGCATACTACTTCCTGTTATTTTGTTGTGGTATTATTGCTTTCTCAGGTCTCCTTTAGTTAACTATACTAAAATTGTTTGCACATTTTCTAAGCTTTCTCAGATGTTTTTAACTGAGGAATGGATAATAAAAATGAAATATGTTTATAAAGCAGAATATTATTCAGATGTTAACAAAAATTATGAAATTCATAACTAAATAGATAAAGCTTGAGATAATCATTCTGAGTGAGGTAACCCAGACCCAGAAACATAAACTTTGAATGTTTACTCTCGTATGTAAATGTTAATTATATCTCTTTAGATGTGTTTCATCTGAAATGCACATAGAGGTTAGTATACTTGAAAGGGACCATGGAGTAGGGTTGGATCTTTTAAGAGGCAAAAAAGAGTGCAGATATATAAATAGGGAAAAGGCAATAACAGAATCTTACAGATTAAATGGGTTAGGGGATGGGAAAGAAGGAGGACACAAGAAGTATAACTCTAAAAACCTTTTGAAAAAGTCATTTGGAATTGTACTACTGTAAAAGTTTTTTAAAATTTATACTCACACATATATAAAACAGTGTAAATGGAGTTATGCTCTACTAGATTGCTACTAGATGCCACAAGATAGTAAATAAAAATCCCCCATACAAGGAATAGACTATGCCTTTTGACTTGATTGGCTAATGAGATTCTATAGACACCAAAATATTACAGGCATTTGTCATTGTTCTTAACAGTAGCTCTATTTCTGAAGACATAGAATATGGAGAAAGCAAGGTCAAACTCAATTGTAAGCTTCATCCTTACTGGCAAGCACAGCTGAAAGGTGCTGTGCATGGTAACAGCAAAGACAATTAATCACCAGTCATACCCAGCTTGACCCCTGTTAACTACAACAATGATTAACACAGGAGGATATGCTCACCGATGCCATAGTGGCAGAAATAAAATGGAAGCAGCCAAACACTTTCCGCTTGGATCTAAGTCTTACTCCACAAGATGGAAGCTATATCTAATAGCATTATCAAATCTAAGACGCCATGAATATATAGGCAGTATCTAAGCAGAGACTATGCTTATGCTTCCTGGATGCCCAGACCAAAATAATAACACAGAAAACATATTAATTACAACACTGTTTGGACAATGGCTCCAGCATATTCTTAACTAGCTTTTACATCTTAAATTAACCCATTCATATTTTATATCTTACCAAGGGGCTCATGCTTTGTTGCCTCACATCTTGTTTCTTGCACAGCAACATGGCATCTAACTCCACCTTCCTTCCTCCTCTATCTCTGCTTGGATTTTACGACTTGCTATATTCTGCCCTGCTATAAGCCAAAGAAGGTCCTTTATTAATTAATGGTTATAAAACAAATTCAAAGCATACAGAGGTAAATCACACAACAGTAGTAGACTCTATGAGAGAACCTACTACTATTAGACTGCTAAATGGACAGAGTTAAAATGGCTCTTAATGACTTATTAGTTCATTTCTCAACCCTCATTGATGTGGGATTTCCCTATGAAAGCTACGAATATCTATTTTATCTTTTACCATGACTAAAGAAAACTATAACTATCTATTCTTGAACTCCATCAAAGACATCAGAAGGATATATTACCTAAGTTAACAGGAAGTACACTGTAATCAACTTCCAAAACTCTAAAATTGACAGAGACATCTCACTACCTGGACATTCACCCAAAGTTCTTCTGTAACATTGGGTCACTCATCTTCAGCCTACACACCAATAGTATCTGACAGACTGTTCCATGAAGAAGGAAATTTCAAACACAGTTCTACCTATATTGGCAGTTTGTCAGTCACTTTCTCCTGTGTCCTGCAAAATGACTGGCAGACTCTTTCATGAAGCAGCAGCCCTGGAGCACTGTCTTTAGGCAAGTGCAGCAGTAATTATTCTGTGGAGCCTACATGTTCATTTCATGCAGCATACCATCAAGCAGTCTAGATAAGTACAGTTTCTTGACCAAATGGCTTACAAATTCTATAAGGAGCCTTTTCAATGCCCATCATTCTCTTGAAGTAGATTGCTGCTGCCAGGAGCAGATATGTCTCATTGTCATGAAAAGTTCTACATTTTTAAATA
>JAQHUG010000015.1:8247099-8270647 GCA_028555095.1 Dicrostonyx torquatus
AAAAAAATTAATAAAGAATGTAACATGAGAGATTAAAAATAGATTTATACCAATGTCACTTGCCTGTTTTCAGGGAGGATTTCTCATTGGGTTTGCATCCTAATTTAATGTCACTGGGTAATATAGCACTTGTCTGTTGCAATTGTAAACTGTGGTTATTTGAATAAAAATGGCCCCAAAGGCTCAAAGGAACTGGAACTATTGAGAAGTGTGGCCATTTTGGAGTAGGTGTGCGGTCATGTTGGAGGAAGCGTGTTACTGGCAGCTGACTTTGAGATCTCAGATGTTCTAGCCTGGCTAGTATGTTAGTATATTTAAGTCTTTCCCTGCTGACTCCAGATCTAGATGTAGAACTCTTAGTTATCTCCCTAGCACCATGTCTGCCTACATATCACTATGCTTCCCATCATGAAGATAATGGACTAAAGCTCTGAAACTGTAAACCAGCCCCAATTAAATGTTTTCCTTTGTAAGCATTGCTGTGGTCATGGTGTCTCTTCACAACAATAAAAACCATAACTTAGACATAAACTATGGGTGTTTTCTTTAGAAAAATTTGCTAATATTAAATATATGCTAAGAAATAAACAAGAATGATTCTCTTTGTATCCAGTTTTATTTCTGTGGAAAAAGAAAATGCCCCACACATCTTTGAGCACATAAATGACAAAAGTAAAAATTTGTAAATGTTTTAATTTCCTCATTCAGTTAATATTCTGGAATTACATTTAATGAATTAAGATATGAGAATCCCAACATTGAGCTAATCTTTGAAGAAGTAAGAAGAGGGAAGAAAAATGTTAAACTACTCAATAAGACATTAGGAATGGCAAGTAAAATAGAAGTGATAAGAAAGGTGTAGTCATGGGAAAAAATAATATTCCTTCATAGAGGTGTATCATTTGAGTTTGTGCCTGTTGTCTATTCTCAGTTCTTTTTGTACTATAAACATAAGATTTAGATGTAGCACAAATAGTGTTTGCTTGGAGTTAGAATTATAATCACTTGCATTTTACTAGATGTATATTAAATGTGTAGCATATGGTAGTGCCTGAATAACTTAAGGGGACATGTCCATTCTTATCACCTGGAGATGGTTTAGCATGAAAAGCAAACTCTTCTTGGTTTATTTGACATATTTATGACACCAATCTTGACCATGACAAATAATTGTAACCTAAAGTAAGCTTATACATTATTGCTATCCTTTTTCAATCTTGGGTAACATAAGTCAAGCCTTGTTTTTTCCAGGAAGCTCTCTTCTTCAGCTATGGGGGAAAGAATTCCAAATGTTCACTATAATATGTTTTATTCATTGACATTGAATCCACAAAAACTAGATGTCATCAAACTTAATAATCTTGACACTAGACATAATATAGGACCTGTCATCAAGAAGCTCCATAAAATAATTCAATTTCTATTGATGCTCATAGTCTTTTGTTTGCACTATTTGTACCAGTTTTAAGTCACTGCATTGACTACTTCAAATTGGAAAAAGTGTTTTCTCTGACCAAGGTTAATAGCCCAAATCTGTACACATAAAAGTAAGTATAGTATTTAGAGTCAGTTTGATAACATTACCATTTAGTAAAAGATCAAGTGTGGATTCTCCCTCAAGGTCCTATGGTCTCCCTAGGCATGGGGTTTTGACCTTCTTACAGTATCAAACAAAATCTCCTCTGCAGAGCAACTGTAAGTATTCAGTCATAGTTGGATCATTTTCAGCAACTTCTTCCATGTAATGGGCAGAAACACCATGGAAGAAGAAGCAAAATAAAGTAAGAGCCAGAAGACAGGGCAGAGAGCTATGGCATGCTGTTTTCTGGACATGCCACTGTTGCTGCACACATTAATACACAGTAGCTGCGGTTGCTTGCCCGACACCTACACAATGTCAGCCTAGTTAAACTTTCATCAAGGATAGTAGATGGGTTATTGCAAGACCACCAATAACAGAAAATCTATTGACACTAAATGACTGCTGAGGGGAAAAAGAGATATTTTCTTTGGGGATATGCCTATTGGTAGGTTGCCCATGTTCCAGTGAATTATGTACACATAATGACGTACACATAATCAACACTAATTATTAGACAGAGTTTCAATAATAATAAATGTTAAAGGTATGAAGTTAAGAAAAGATACATGGGGGTTCCCAGGAAAATTAGAGAGAGATAATATGGGGCTGGGTATGATCAAAATACATTGTATACATCTAAGAAATTTTCAAAATATTAATATAAAAATTGGGACAATTATTGGAGCAGTTAGTAAGCCTAGCCAATGTTAATGCTGTCAAAGAAAAGTTTAACTAGTTCAAAGACTAAAGAAAAATGATAAATGTATAATCTCTAGTGGGTTAGGGAGAAGAGATAGGATGTGGGAGTTTAATGAACATTTGAAAGCTTGGGAGACTTAACTGGAAGTTGTGTGTAGTACACCACACACAACTACTCCAACAGTCTATACAAATTCATTCAGATTCATGTCTTATGCATTTGAATTTGTGATAGTGTAGTTTTCTCTTTCAAGAGCTTTTAAACTCTTTCCTGACTCTGAAGTTTAATTTTGTGCAATAAAGACAAATTTGTTAAACTGCTAAATGATCCATCACCTGGATCCTTAGAAAGTGTTCAGATATTTCCACATTGTTAAATGGATCTAAAACAGTCCCATAGCAGATACTACATTACATTATTTTATTTGGTTGCATTAATTTTTAATGAAAATTGTTCTATTTCAGGTGCAGCTGTATGAGAATTGAGGGAGCATCATGTGTGCCATTCCATTTTGATATGTGATTTCTCTGCTTCAGTCACGAGTTTATGACCCTGTTTGCCTCAGAATCAGCTCATGTGCTCTATGGCAAGAACTGACTACATCAATGCACTCCAATGATAATCAGCAAAACAACAGATTTGAGAAATACCAACTAGCTTCAGTCATAGCTAATTGTAATATCGTTCTGATTTTTTGTATTATTTATATGAAAAATTAATCATCCTTTAACTCTAAATGCAGTATTAATATTGTTAAAATGCTAATGATCTTTGAGCCATGGTTCAAGAAAGTCAATAAAATGTGAAACCATTTCAACATTTCTTTATAGACTTACAGCTCCCCTCTCATCCTGAAAGGCTGACTGCTTCATTTCTGATTACCCTCTTCTGTGCCTTTCTGGATATAGTCAGTACTAGTTAGACCTCTAATGTTATTTTAATGTTGGAGGGTTGGTTTAATTCAAATATATTTTCATTTTAAAGTTATAATGACTAACTACACCTGCTCACTTAAAAATTAGCACCTAGTTAGGCAATTTTCAATAGCCTAATCATCATTTGATTGTCTCTCCTTGTATCACAGGCAGTTCACCTGCTCTTCATCTGAACTCGAATGTTTCCTGTTTACACGTCTGAAAACAGTGAAAGATGATAATATTTAGAAAACAAAGAAAACTGAAACCTACATTCAAATGCATTATTTATATAATTATCCTGTAATTAAAGTAATTATAGTTTGTAAAAAAATTAGTTTTTTTTAAAATTTTCATTTACAGATTTCTCATGGAATAGGCTAAGAACATTTACCACCCCCCAACACACACACACACACACACACACACACACACACACATTCAAAGTTATCAATGATGTTATTTTCGCAGTAAACAAATGTTACTTCCATATTTAAGGATTTGAAATCTGTTATTTCTTCTTAAAAACAAATATATGGCAGGAAGCCCAACAGTGAGATAATCCCATAGAAGAGATTACCTAGATTGGATCCTGAGAAATATGTAATCTTCTATAGTCTCAACAGCAACAGTGAGAAATTGTCACAGTTCTGTCTTGCTGAGCTACTGGAGATAGGTAGCCATGTAATATAAAAACAGTATACACCTCCAGCATTTCCTAGAAGTCTGGGTCAGTGTTAGATGAGGTCAGGTACATGAGTGTGCTCTAGGGTGTGCAAAAGAATTGCTGTTTTCAAAGGGGTCCCGACAAACACTCACAGTAGGGTTTTCATTATCTTCAATGGGAAGGCATATCAGTCAGATTTTCACTATACAAGGCCATCCACGTTCCTGTGCTTTATAAGATTTCAAAGTAGACAGCACAGTTTGCGCCCAGTTTTTCATTCTAAATATCCTATTCAATAGTTATTCTTCCTTTCTATACTTTTAAGCAGATTTTTTTTCTCAATCACAGTGAGCTCATGTTGCCCTTTGGGAGGATTTGCTAGAAGTAGCTAATAGTTAGGTCCCTGAATCACCTTTAGAGGCTCCTTTAAAGACATCCTTGAACTCAAAACACAAAAGTTGCATTTTTGTCATGGTTTTGATGAAATTTTATAAGTAAAAGTGGAATGTATCCCAAATACCTTTATGTGGTGTTCACAGAGAGATGCTGTATCCCAGGGTGCACTTCTGTAAGCTTCTCCAAATAGCCAGCTCTTGTGCTTCAGGGAAAAAAGTCAAGGTTGTTTCATTGACTTTAAGTCTTGACCATCACCATGAAAGGAGAGTGCAAATAAATCGAGAAGAAACTTGTATGCCTTCAAACCCTAAGTGCTCATGACTCTGTAGTGCAAACACCTCAGTGCTACACAAATAATGGAAGGATTGTTCATGAATCTTCTGATGTCTTTAGACACAATCATTGCTGTCACTTGATCTGCAAGCTGGTGACAACAATGGGTATGAAATGCCAGGCAAAATACCAAGCAAAGTAGCTAATGTTGCTCTATTCCCCAGCATGTTCTGTGTTCATGATCTCAAACCATTCTATTGCTTGCCATGAATGAATATTACTCTACAGAAAGTCAAACAAGCCATAAGTGAAGCAACAGGAGTATGAGGAATCATGAATCATAGATAAAACATTCTTGGTATTAATTACTAGCATCCAATGTCACAGTAGTATCTTCCTGCATATAACCCTTTCGAACTGCCCACATAGACTACTGTGATTCCTTTTAAAGAACTGAACATATATTGTCTGAAAAACACCTTTTGTGAAAACGTCTTTTACCATGGATCATTGTTGTTATAGTTTTTAAGGGGATAAGAAATGTGTCAAACAGATGCAAAACTGTCATGTGCAAAAAATACTAACCTAGACAAGAAAAAGACCCAGTACTGAGCGTGGATCAGGCTGTGCTGATCAACTATCCTGAGGATTTGTATATATAGAGAGAGCAGAAGGCATGCATGTGAGTTCCTGGGATCTTCTGTCAAAAAGGAAAGCTTCTCAAAATAGCATAAAAGAGATTAAAGGGATTCAATTTTTGTCAGATGCCTGCATGAGAGCAACACAAAACTGACTCATCACCATAAAATTCACATCTCCTTGAAAACTGCCTTCTAATATTTAAAGGCTTCTTTTTATTTTTCAAATTCCATTCATTTAAGCAGAAATGATCTGATTCCCTTCACCTTCCCCCATGAGGATGCTACAGAAAGCTTCAAACTCCAATTGGAAGCTTGAGACAGATTTTATGGGAGTTTCTGGTATACCTGTGTGAATAACAATCACTCTTTGTTGATTTGATTGTTTTGCTAACACTACTCTCTCTTCTGTGAGTTTAATTCACAAGCCCCATATACTAAACAGAGTGGAATCAATGGGTAATTTCATATTCATTCTTTTGGTTTTGGTGAATTGAGGAGATTCACTTGGTTCCTTATACATGCTAGGCAATTGTTCTTTCTTTGATATATATTCCCAACTGCCCCAAAGAGGTTTAGCTCCCATAAGAAACAGGACTAATACAGATTTAAGTTCAGGGAAAGGCTTTATGATTCTGTATAAATAAGCAACCCCATTTCTTCCCTAAGTTTCAGTAAGCATTGGTTCCCAATCCTTCTGAAAAAACCACCAATAACAAAGTGGCATGTGTATAAAGACTTTCCCCCACAAACATTCCAGCAAAATACATGATTTTTTTTCTTAAGAACTCCATATCAAGTTCTTTGTATATGTTATTTAAGCAAAGAAAAACAGGTTCTGAAGACAAAAGAAGAAAACTGGAGCAGCTGTTTTTCTGGAAGTGTGAGAAACCTTACATTCATAGACTGATCCTAATCTCAACAAAATGCTGGTGTGGGTAGACGCCTCTGAGATTGCAGATGAAGAATTTTAGTTCACTCCAGGGTAGTCTGATGATCTTTCCTCACTATCCACGGTTTTGTTCTCCACGGTCCCCTGACCTTATAATATTAAGTGTAAAATTCCACAAATACTTGTTATGCAGAGTTTTAAATAACATCTATATTCTAATTTACTGTAGATAATAGTTAATCTCTTATTATGTCTGATATACACTGCCATAAGTCTGCAATTATATAAAAACATACATAGTATTCAATACTATCAGTGGGCTCAGGCATCTGCTGAACATTTAACGTATTCCAGTAAGTAACAGAAGAGTACACAAGGCAGCCATCACCACTGTAATGGGGATCAGATGATAGGTAGCAGAAGCATTGAGAGTTAGGAGCCAGTAGAGGCGCTGAGGTTAATAGGTGTATGCATTTAAAATGATGTTTGGGACTCCAATCCTGTACCTTCTTTGTCTAACTGCCTGAGTTGAACATGTTCTTCTGGTTCATGCGCTTACTCTGACCGCGTGTGCACAAACAGGCTGAATGCATCAAAGCCTAGTGACCATGGAATGAAATTCCCAAAGCCATGAGCAAAAGAAGCTGTTCCTCAAGTGAATTTGCATCATATTATTTTTCCAGTGATGAGAACCTAATACATAGAACCTCAGCAAGCACAAATATGTTTGACTTGTATTGTCTAATTCTTCCAATGTTTCTGAGTTCCATACGCCTCCAGAACTTCTGTGGGGGGGGGCACTCCAACTACATTTGTACGAAAATTTCACTGCTTTTCAAGGGAAATCTTAGGCATCACATTTTTAATGATATTTTAGTTTGTTCATGTCTCATCCTAATAGAAACTCAGATTTATATGAGAACATGCAATTTTAATCTATTGTAGCATATTATATGGTCTCTTTTATTAAAGTTATTTGTGTACATGTGTACCCACAGCTAAACATGAAGTACATAGAGGACAAAAATGTAGGCTATTTAGTTTTTATGGCCTCAAAACCATTTAATACAATGCCATGTGTGGACAATCATTGAAACAAGTAAATAAAAAATTGGTTGCCCATTCCAATGGCTGAGTCCTGAAAATTCTCGTTCCCATATGACAGCACATTACTCCACACAATTGTAATCTCACTCTCTGCCTAGATATGTGCAAGGTGAAAAACAAAATCAACATCAACAAACAAAACAAATATGTAAAAAAAAACCCTTGCTATTTTCATTTTTGACATTTGTTTTTCAATAAATATCTTCATTAAAATATAAATACTGGATTGTAAAAGTGAAAATTGGTCAAAAGTCAGGATGAAAACAATATTTTCAGGAAAAATATTGTTGATTCTCTGTAAAATGTAAGTGAATAATAATATGTGGAGCACAACAAAGATTGAGTAGCAAATGAGAAGTTTTTCCCCTTCCTGTGGTAGCTTCAACTATTCCTGAAACAAGATGTGATTACCTGGAGCTAGAAATATTTTCCTCAATGATATTTACTTTCTGATTGAAGCTGTCTAGCATTACCTTCTCTAGCATGGTGTATTGTGATCCTGAAAGCGAATGTATTCAGAAACAGCTCTCCAGAAAAGCTGGAGGCATCCTTGTTCAGTCTGGTAACAAACAGCATTTGCTTCCCATTTCCAGCCCTACCATTTGGGTGCAATGTTACCTTCCAAGAGTTCATGTGGGAGGGTCCACCTGTATTTCTGTGCTTTAGTTGGTTAAATAAAGAGCTGCCTGGCTTATAGACAATTCAGCCCTTAGGTGGGTGGAGTAGACAGAACGGAAGTTCTGGGAGGAGAAGAAAGGAAGTGGGCTAGACGCCACGAGCCACCATCACAGATGGATGCAGGTTAGACCTTTCCGGTACATCACCACGTGGTGACTTACAAACTTTTATAATGGGTTAGTTTATGAAGTGAGGGCTAGCCAGGAAAAGGCTAGTGATAATAAGCCAGGCAGAGTTTAAATGAATACCGTCCTCATGTGGTTATTTTGGGTGCAGGCAGCCAGCCAGCCGCTGAGCGGGCCAGCGGCTGGGGGCTTGGGAGCCTGGCGGCTGGGGAACACAACACGCACATCTCTCAACCCTAATTACAACAAGTTCACAAATATATCTCAACTGTATTTGTTTAAAAAGGCTGTTTATAATAAACATTTAGTAGTAAATGTTTATACTTCCTCTGAAAGGAGAACCATGCAGAACAAAATTGCAATCCCCAAATTTGGGCAAATGCATCACATAAAATACTCAATTTTAATGGTATTTGTAGGTCATTTTCCTATCTTTAAAAATATTTGGTGATATTTTCCATCCTTTAAGTGCTTATTTTTAATCAGGTTGAACAATTTAAAAACATTCTTAAAAGAACAAACAAAATAATACTGAGAATTTTAGTTCTAAAATGTTAACAGTTTTCAAGTGGCATTGACAACTGAATGATTTTAGTTTTGAGATGACCAATACTTTTGATTCTCTTCTCTTTTGCTTTATTAGCAGATATAAAAGATTGATTGCTCAGATATGTATGTCCTATGCAAGCCAACATCTTCCACTTTTTGGTTTAACTAAGTCCATGTTGTGACAAAATCTTTCCTTCTCAGAAAGGAATCATTCTCACATGTCTTCTTCTCTGTGTACCTTTTTGGAGTGTGACAAGAGTTCAACTCTACCCTTAAGATGAATGATAGGATGTTTTGTACATGGCATATATAAAGTGTGGTACCAGTCTGTCATAATATTTTTGGGTACTCTTTATTAACTAAACCTCTTTAATATTTTAAAGAGTACATATACATGATGATCACTCTTACACTCTGCTTCTCTCAACTATCCACAGTGTGTGGGTGTGGTGGGGCTCTCACTGTACAGTCCTTGTTAGCTTAGACCTCTCAGTGCTTAGAATGCTTCTGCCTCCCAAGTGCTGGGATTAGAATTGTGAATCAATATACTCAGCCTTTCCAATTCCTGTCTACCCTTTCAAACAAATCTCTCTCTTTGATTCATGTCTGTTAGTTTTGTTGTGACTGTACTGTATTTAAATGGGCCTGTTTGTATGACCATAGAGTTGAAGCTATCCAGTAGAACCTCATTGATTCAGCAGTGAGAATACAATTGAAAACAATGCCCCCAGCCCATTTCTTAGAAACTATCAAAAACAATATTAATCATATTGATGACTACCTATGAAATCACCATAGAATTTTCATCCAGGAACTTATGGAAGCAGATGCAGAGATCTGCAGTAAAGCACTGGACTGAGCTCCCAAAGTCTAGTTGAAGAGAGGGAGAAGCGATAAAATGAACAAAGGGGTCAAGACAATGATGGGGATATCCACTGAAACAGCTTACCTGATTTAATGAAAGCTCACTAAATCTGGAATGACAGTGGGGGAAAAAGCATAGGACCAAACTAGCCTCTATGAATATGGGTGACAGTCTGTGGGGCTGCTGGTAGTGGGATCAGAATTTATCCCTATGGATTGAACTGGCTTTTTCAAGCCCATTTTCTTTTCAAGGATACCTTGTTCACTCCTAGTGGGGAGTGATGTGGGATTCTCCTCTGTATATTTTGAATATGTTTTATTACCATTGGTTAATAAAGAAGTTGTTTTGGCCTATGGTGGGGCAGAAAAGACCTAGGTGGGAAAACTAAACAGAATGCAGGGAAAAAGAAGGGGGAGTCAAAGAAGCAATGTCGCTGCTGAAGGAGAAAAACACTTACCTGAAGGCCGCAGCCTTGTGGTGATACATAGATTAATAGATATAGGTTAGTTTAAGATGTAAGAGCTACCTAGGATTACACCTGAACCATTGGCCAAAAATGTAGTTAATATAGTTTTTGTGGGTGAACCCAAAGAAAAAGATATATAGATCCTCCTGGAAGTCGGAAGCAAACAAGACTGTCAGACAAAAGTTGGAAGCACGGGTGTGGGGATGGGGGTGGAAGTAGGGATTGGGGGAGGGGGTAGGCGAAAGGGAGGGGGGTAGAAGGGAGAAAGGAAGAACTGGGAGAGCCTGGGGTTGTGGGAAGGTGGAGACGGAGGAAGGGTGGATATTGGAGAGGGAATACGATATCTACATTAACGGGAGTCAATTTAAGATTTGCAAGAGACTTGTCTCTAGAGGGGATCCCAGGTATTCACAGGGATGTCCCAGCTAGGTACTTGGGCAGCAGAGGAGTGGGTGCCTGAACTGAACTTGTCCCATAGTTACTTTGTTGAATATCTTAATCGTCACCATAGAAATTTCGCATGATGGATGGAGATAGAGCCAGAGACTCACATTCACATCAGAGCAAGGGATTGAGCTACCAAGGTCCAGTGGAAGAGCAGAAGGAGGGAGAAGATGAGCAAGGAAGTCAGGACCGTGAAGGACTGGCCCACCAACAGAGACAGTGTGCTTGTTCTATTGGGAGCTCATCAAATCCAGCTGGACCAGGACTGAATGAGCATATGGCCTAACTGGACTCTCTGAATGTGACTGCCAATGGGGACTGACTGAGAAGCCAATGATAATGGCACTGGGACCTATCTCTTCTGCATGTATTACCTTTTTGGGAACATATTCAATATGGATGCACATCTTCTTAGACCGAGATGGAGAGGGGAGGGCCTTGGGCTTCCCACCGGGCAGGGTATCCTGCCCCATATTAAGGAAGCAGGGAGAGGGCAATGGGGTAGTGAGGGAGCGGGAGGGCCGGGAACAAGGGAAGTAAATGTAAATTTTTCTTTTAACAATCAAAAAAATATATAGTTTTTGCGTAATTAGTCAGATCTGGCCTGCTGGAAAACTAAAGCACAATCTCTGTGTACATCAGAGGGCTTTGGTCCTGCTTCAAAGCAATGTGCTAGACTTTGTTGACTCCCCATGGAAAGCATTACCCTCTCTGAGAAGTGGATGGTGTTGGGATGGGGGGAAGGTGATGGGGAGTGAGATGAAGAAAATAAGAGGGAACTGGGATTGGTTTGTAAAATGAGAAAAGTTTGCTTTCTTAAAAAATTAAATAAATAAATAACAATAATTCAGCAGTAGGGTGAAGGGCTCTAGGAGCCCCTCACTCATTCATGCCAAGATATTTTCTAAAAGATAGCAGAGAACCATTCAATTTAACTTCTCATAAAATGACTTTGATCATCTGAATGTTTTTCTTTAGGATCTTGAAGATTAGTAGAACTTGATGATTATACATGGCCCTAGGATGAAGACATAAAGAACTATGTATAATCTATCTGTGAAGCAGCACAAAGATAGTTTTACAATCTGTTAAGCACAAAATTAATTTTTGATGTTTAAAGATGTTTGAGACTCAGATATTAAAATCAGTGAGTAATACATAGTCTAAGAAATAATTAATAATAAAATAAAATATATTCTTTCATTTTCAACATTTCATTGACTGTTAATAAATAATTTGTACAATTCTAAAATTTATATAATGCTATTATCCATTTTATAGATTGGGAAAATACAACATACAATGAGGAAAATACATTAAGCGAATCATTTTACAAATGGACATTTATATATGTGAATGCTGGGACCATAGACATATATGCAGAAATTATATGAACACAAATTCACATAATTCTACATACATATGTGTGTATGTGTGTTTATATTCTCATATGATTAAAATTCTGTTAATTGTTTGTAATACCATGGAAAGTTAAAAATGAGGATATTAATGAAGAACCATAGAGATCTGAAGACTATGAAAACCTCAAAGGACTTCCAAACAGAAAGTAATGAGAAAGAAATGGCCTTGAAAAGACCAATTTAAACACAGCACTGTGTACTCAGGAATATTATTGACTAGTGAGGGAGACAGAGAGTAAATACTCATGTCATCCAGCAGAAGAATGAAAGGCAGCATTGTGGAGGCAGAAGGTTGTTACCTACACTTCTAGACTTCAGTTATCTACCAATAAAACATATGGTCTCAAGGTGACCACTGAGATGTCTTCTATCCCTGATAGTGTCACACAGTTCTGTAATGACCTCAATTCTCCTAGAGTAAAAAATGACATTCTTCCTATTATTGGTACAAGCACAGGCACATAGAATCTATAATGGGACTGAAGCCAATCTTATCCATATGTCTTCTCTTCTGTTTCTTCTGTTATATTTTATGTACCTGTTTATTTTAACCAATAACTGATTTTCAATAAGGATATAAATCATTGTTGGCTTATACACATTTAATAGCATTTTTAGAAGTTGAAGAAATAATATAAAGTTTGTTTCATTCAGGCAACTCATAACATTCACCAGCAAAGGAGTTAAAATACAGAGTAGGACAAATACTCAGTTCTGTATAAATGTATTTCTTTCCCATAATCATAAGTTCAGAGAAAGCATACTTAGGACAATAGTAAAGTAAAACAAGCCCCATCTTCTTGAAACCCACAGACCCACGGGTTGGACCATGCTCACATTTTGACTCATGACAAACACCAAACCATCATTCACCCACAATACTGTGAACAACATGCTACAACTTGTCGACTGTGTGACTCTGATGATTTCCCATCTCTTCTGTTTATTCATGGCCTCTGCTCTTCATCCTCTGGCCCATGATCATCATCACAGCAATCAGAAACGTCTGTGAACTGGTAGAGAAAGAAAAATGTTGGCATCACTCGCCAAGAACATGTAAGACGTAGCAATGCCTACAGTTAAGAAGGTTTAGGCTATTAATCGCTAAGAGAAAAGCTGAATCCCTTCATGACAATTACTAAGTCATGATGATATCTAATATAATAAGACATGCTACAGGAAACTCTTGTTTCAACAGGATCTAGGTTAGAGTATTATCAGATCCAGCCCAAATGGTCTCTACTTTCCTGAGAAGGGGAGTGTGAATTGAAAAAAAAGAAATAGAAAGGAGACAGAAGATAGAGTCAGGAGGGCTTCCAGTAAAGACTGTAACAAAAAGCCCCGAGTTTATTACTCACAGTTGTTATATACCCCAATCGAAAGGGGAAGGCACAAGACTTCCTTGATACAAAGAATAAGCAAGTATAATTATCTCCTTACCTCTCAAAAAACCTGGTAACTACAACCTAAGTCAAACATCCTGTTGTCTGCCTTTAGAGGAGCAAAGCACCCAGTAGCCACACCTTTGGTCACACATCCACTTGTTCATCCTTGAGGAGCAGGAATAGGTTTGAAATCTATGACCTTTAAGATGGAACAGATACAAAACTATGGGTCCTCTCAGAGTATTGATGACACTTTTATCCAACAGGACCCCTTTAACCAAAAGGTTTTGATTATTAAAGATGGATTCCAAGTATGTGCCTTATAAAAATATTTTGTACATATAGAAAGGTGGTAAAAAAAAATCTGTAGACCCTCTTAGGGAAAGCCTGTAGCACTCACCCACGCTCAGTGTTCACCAGTACTTTACCCAGCCCCCGAAAATATAAAGTAATTTACTTAAACAACTATTAGATTTTTCACTTCCCTCAGAGCATTTTCTTCATGTAGTCTTTGAATTATTGCTACGGGTTATTACAATCATGAAACAAATTGCCAATATTGGTGATTGCCAGGTAACATACAAAGTTTAGACTCACTTACATTGTTGCAATTTTTAACCTGTTAATTTTCTGAAAACTGTTTTGTATATTTTATTCCACACTAACAATAATGATAGCAACAATGATATATAAAGAAAATCTTCCCTAGGTGGTTTCCATAAACTAATCAATGAACGTCTATTGAATATCTATAATACTTGCAAAAGTGTGCTAGGAAATATGATACAACAAATTCTGTGCTTGCTCATGGAAACCTTGCTGTCTAATTAGACACAGAGCAACAGTATGTGAAATTGCTGCTGAGCAAGACATTATGAAAACGTTAAGCTATTTGTGTATAAAGGATTGTACAAAGTTGAGAGCTTGAGACCCCTTCAGGCTACTCCTCATTTACATATCATTGACCTGAGGTTCAGAGGTATTAAATTCTATGTTAGTAACTGACAAGTATGAAAGCTTTAGCCAAGGCACTTTCTGCTGTACCAAGGTGGGTGTTCATCACTGCCCAAAGCATGAAAGCACTAAAGCATCAATATGGGTGAGGAGTGAAATAGACTGGACTTTTAGAAGCAGGCATTCTATCCAGATGAGTAAAGAGGAGGGAAATCTAGTAAAAGACACAGGGTCCGGTGATAACTGGGGTCAGACTGAGTATGGAGATGGACTGTGGTTCACGATGAGGCGGGAAGAATGAGTTTCATTATCAAGGTCTGTAGAAAGAGAGGTGAGGTTCCTGTTAGGGCAGACCCAGAGAGAGATTCAATCTGCTAGTAATATATTTGCTTTGAGACTTAATAGCCAGGGCATGAGGTGAGTGATAGCCATGGCACTTCTGACACGGTGTTGGCCTGTGCATATGCTTTCACACAAGTGTGCTTGCACTGAGACTGAGAGAGTGACCGCACTGTTCAGTGTAATCAAGAGAACTTTACAGCTTCCCTTTACTTTGGGCTTATTATTTATGAATTTTGTGAATTAGTTAAGTGGATGAAACCTCGTCTTAAATGACTTTCCGATTTTGTTACACGTTACAATCAATATTGTATCATTCAGTTTAGGTTAAATTTGTATGTTTGCCTTTAATAGAGGATTATTATTTCAAGTCATATCTTAAAACAGAACCACAGAAAATTTCATAACACATCATAGCCAATTAGAAAATATAATTTTTTTCAAGAAACTTGTTTTGGCAATGAAATATAGCTAAGTACTTTAAACAAAGATGGAAACAGTGGCTCATTATGTGGCTGAAGTTTATAATAAAACCAAACAAAATATAGTACTTATTAAAGTTCCATGGAAAACATATATTACAAACAGTAGAAAAAGAAAAATATTGTAAATTTATTTTATAAGTTTAGATATTTAAATATTAAACTTAAAGTCATTTAAGTTATCGTAATGATAGACATTTTATAGTAGGCTTATAGTTTACAATAGAGATGGTTTTACATCTTACTCTAATCCTGAAAATCAGCAAGAGAGAAAAACAGAAGAAGAATATTTTGGCCATTTAAGACAAGATTCATCTCTTATGAGTCGCTAGTTCCATTGAAATTAGAGACTGTGAACAATAAGCATATTTCCTGTATAATACTGACCCCTTTATGGAAGCAGAATATCTAAAATCTCAGATTTTCCTGTCACATATATACTATCTATTATCTCAGAGGTAATTGGCTGCAATGCAATTATTATTCATCATCTATAGAGAAAAACTGAAACAGAAGGGGCAAAAGGGTTTGCCCCCACAACCAACCAAAACCCTCCCAGCACAAATTACTGCCTGATTCTAATTACAGTTTTAAGCCCTAACGGCTGATTCTTTTATGGGTGGTGAGGTAATCTAATCAGGTGGATTGGGAGCTCACGTTAAACACACCACACATAGAAATTAAAGTATGACTGATGGGCTGAAAAGCTGTTAATCAATATGTAGGGATAGCTAATTTAATCCTCTTGCATTTGCATTTCCCCCTTCTAAATCATTGCCCAAAGCTTATTTGAAGTTCTCATTCTTCAGTGGAAAGACATGTAGGTGTCAGGCTCACCATTCCCTCTTTCTCAAATTGGCACACTGATAGCACAGTTAGGTCCATCTAACTTTTGTCTCTGTTGTTAGTTGGAAACTTCTCAGTGATAGTATATTCACTGGGCATATCATAGGTCAAGGCATTCTAGGTTTCATTAATGTGTGCCCACATGATGGTTAATCTGCATCCATAATGCATTCACTCTAAGACACACTGGGTTTATTTCTTGAAGTACCTTTTTAGCTGATACATTTAGAAGCATGCAAATAGCCAATTATCTTTACCTCGAAGGCCATTAAAAGTCTACCTGCATCAGGGATAGGGAACAGTGGCTAAACCACAATTATAAATTGGCAGTTTACCCAGACTACAAGAGCAAAGGCTTGAATGAGGCACATAAGTAATTAAAAACATTCCCAAAGTCTAAAGTCTGCCTTCCTTTGAGAAATGTTCTTGGATTTGGATGGTGCAGTGTATGGGGCTTTCGATTACACATTCTCTTGTGGTGCATTCAGGAAACCACGATGTGTGGATATCTTGATGGAGATTCAGCAGGAACAAATGAGCTTTTGCTTTTTGATAAGCACACTTGCATTCTTCTTGGCATCTTACATTAATGAGTGTGGGTGGTAGGGGAGATCCCTTGGCTTTGTGACATGTGTATGAATTGTGGCTTTGACAGTTACTTAGTATGTAATGAGTTGCTAATGTTTTTAAGAATTTAAAGCAAAAAGGAGCCTGGGGATAATTGGGAAAGTAGCCATGTTGAGCAGTTGGTCTTACTTGTTTTCTTGTATTTTGTTTGTTTACTATATAGAGAGAATATATGAGAGAATGTATTTCAACCTTATGTATTTAGAGATTTTGTTATGAAAATGCATTCTGTTACCTTGTAGCAATGCTTGATTTCATAAAATTCTTTATCACCTTATCAAAAAATAGTGAAATGTTGACTTGAACCATGAATTCATTTTAGTTAATGATAAATAGCTTTTCATCAAGGCATTATGACTGTAAGCTATTTTATTTGTGGTCTTACTTATGCTTTAAAAACTTTTAGCCTTCCAATTAGCTTTCAATCTTTTGTTCTTACCATACAATTGTTCTGTACTCATGGCCACTTCATCATCTCAGCTTCATATTCATTCCAGACATTCACACCTCACTTCTGACTGCATCTTGTACCCCCAGTATTGCACATGTTGACTAATTTGGCTCCAATTCTTAACTCTACAGTTGACTCTTCTATTGAAGTTGATAACCACAGTCAGCCATAGACCCTATCTAGTGTGATCAACTCCCAGTGTGTTGAAGACTGACATGGAGAATTAATTTTGTATTTTCAACACAATAAGAGGGATTTTATCATTATAGCTATACTTTCATGAGATACTGAGCAAGTGTACGGAAGATGGTGTAAGCATGTACAACATATAGTTCAGGCATAAAGGGCCTGAATAATGTCTTAGGTCTGATATTTACTGTTATCAAGGTCCTAAAACCATTTTATTATTAAATAGTCTTTTCCTAAGTTATGGCTTAAAATTTACTGTGCATTACATTTTTTATAGTTTTATACTAATGAAAATTCCATAAAATATGTCACTTTAAAGATGAGGAAACTGAAGCTTAGCAAATAAACAGAGATCACATCCCATGTGCAAATATAGAAAACTTTCTAATCACTTCTTGTCATTAGAGACACACTGATAATACATCATCCCTTACAGAGTCTAGTGATTTTTTTAAAAAAAATTACTCTTTTAAGAGAAAGAAAAAAGATCAATAAATATCTGTATTGCCTTTCCTCTAGCTTTTTATTTTGAAACAATGCTTCTGGAAGGCAGGTAACACAGTGTTTGTTCACAATATCTAAGAGGTATGTTTCATCTATTGTTGACAACATAAGAGGTAAATGCTTACTAAAATTAATTGAATAGATAATATTTAAATACAACCAACAGTGAGAGTATATTCTAGACAGATAATAAACTGAAATAACACTCAATTTCTTATAGCAATCAAATTTAAGAAAGAAAACTTTCAAATAAGTAAATAATTGGAAAGCTATTTCATAACTATTATTTAAAATATTCTGCTTATAATGAATACAATTTATGACTCAAATAGATACAAGATATGCATTAGGAAAGAATCTCTTCAAGTTCCTATAGGTCCTGAAACTATGCTACTTTCAGAAGCAGAGTGATCAAAAGTTCTCAGAGACTAAGTCTTCTTCTGTTCCTCATCTTCATTTGTTTTGTTGCCTTTGTTATAGTTGGGTTTATAGCTATATTGTATTTATATTTTAATAAATAAAGCTTTCCTAAAGATCAGAATGGCAAAGCTAAACCACTAGAGGTCAGGCAGTTTGGCACATACCTTTAATCCCAGGATTTGGGAGACAGAAGCAGATGAATCTCCGTGAATTCAAGGCCACCCTGGACTACAAAAGATCAATGCAGAAACAAATTCAAGTGGTGGTGGCCTACACCTTTAATCCCAGTACTAGGGAGTCATACGCTCTTAATCCCAGCACTAGAAGGAATATAAAATGAGAGGGGAAAGAGTTTTGATCTGCTCAGTCTGTTTAGTCTGCTTAGTCCATGGTCACCCAGCCTTGATAGAGGTAAGACTTCTCTAGTGGCTTGGCTGCTTTGCATTTCTGGTTTTCATGTTGAACCCCAATATTGTCTCTGGGTTTTTATTATATATGCTACATGGATTCTCTTTACCTGAAGAGGTTGGCTATCTTATTCTTGAGAAGACAGGGCTGTTTGAGAACTCCCTGAAAACTATTGAGGTTCTGCTTCACAATTTATGCCCAATACTGAGCCAAGTTGTCTGGCCAGAATCTAGTTAGTCACATGTCTACAAAAGCAATAAAGAAATATCTTTTCTGGAACTATGTGATCTTGGAATTTGTGGGCTATGTATATGGAGATATAACCTACTTGCTGATACACAACCATTAAATAGTTTTCCTTACTAGTTCCAAGGCTGAGCCTCTTGTTCAAGGGCTTCAGATGTTCCTAACTAGATTTCTCAGGGATGTCTCCTTTCTTCTTTTTACAGTCTGATTTGTACCAAAAATAAATCACAGACACTACCTGATGCTTAAACAGTGTATTCTGAGAGCAATCTTACAACAAATAGCAAGGCTGAATCAGTTTCACTGGACTGATATACTCATGGGTTAAATAGTTGTCTGATCAGGGGAATCTCTGACTCAAACATCTCTCAGTATGTAGTCTTTCTTTATCATGTAGTCAATCCAAACCAGTTACTAAGTTTTGCAGTTATGAAAGAAGTTGAACCTTCCTATATGGGTAGGATTTATTCAAAACCTAGGGATAGCTTTGCTTATGCTATTGTGCCATATTTAATGGAATCTCTAGGCCATGGTGAGGAATTACCAGGCCAAGCTGCATCACATTTACAAGTGCCTACACTTCATAACCTTTGCTCTGTGCCCATCCATACCTTCCCAGTCTCCCAAGGGGAAAAATCATAACATATGTGGTCCTTTATTTTAAATATCACATAATTATCATTTTAATTGCCCTGTTTCTAAATACAGCCATAGTGAGTTCACTAGAACATGATTTGGTCTACAACATGTTTACTTGGTTTTTCAGAAAAAGTTTCCATTGGGTTGTGAATATAAAAACTGATCCCCAAATAAATAATTAATAATCCATTCAAACTATTTCATTTTATACAAAAAAAACTGAAGTGCAGAGATGTTAAAGAGGATGCTTCAGTTTATCTTGTGACTAAAGAGGCCCTGTCTTCCCAAACTCTTGTACTTATCACACTTTACCTATTTGGATAAGTTCCCCCCTCCCACAGTGCAAAAAAAATTGCATTGCAAATGAGCAATGTTTCCATTTGAAAATACTGGAGGAAATGCTGAAAACACTAACACTTTATATATTTTCATTAAATAGTGATAATATAAGCTTGCTAAGTGACTCTTTTTTAGAATTAAATCATTTCCTTCAGGTGACCTAATTTTTGTTCTTTTATCACAAATGACTCACTTGGAAAAATAAAGATGTTAAATAAAGTCCTTATGCTATTTCATCCTGGTGTTAACAGCTTCCACCTTTAATGTTAACATAGTACATTAAGACTTCTAACCTCCCAGAACCTCAGCTAACTGAGTCTCAGATTATTATGTGGCACATGTGAACAATGTTTCTTAAAAAGCCTTTTGCTCTATTTGTTAACTTTAGAGTGCTAGAACTAATAGAAGAACTTCTTTATGAATCTATAATTTTAGAACCCTTAGGTCTACTTCACCAATTCAATGTGCTCAACTGACTATTGCCTCTTTGAATTTCATCTCTAGCCTGCAGCATCAGGTGAGGCATGCACACACACACACACACAAATGATAATCTTGGCTTGGTTACAGCTTCACAGGAGGCTGAGCCAGAAGAATCAGAAATTCATGGTCAGCCCAGGCAAGTTAGTAATCCTTGTCTCATCCATGATATAAAGGCAGCAGTAATTAAAATCACTCTATTATTTAGAAGAAGAGAAGAAGGAGAAGGAAAGGGAGGAGGAGGAAACAGAGATGGAGGATGAAGGAAAGAAAAAGAAGACAAAGTTATAAAGCTGGGAGGGTGACATTTTGGACAGGATGAGGGGACAGCTGAAGGATAGAAATGAGGCATATATATATATATATATATATAATCATATATATATAAAATCATATCATATTGTATATAAAATAAGAAATAAATTCTCAGGGAATAAACTTTTGTAAATATTTTTAAACATGAAGAAGGATAGGGCTGCAGCTTATTTAGTTGTGTAGTGCTTGCCTTGCATCACAAAACCTTAGGTTTAGTCTATAGAGCTACCAAGGAGAAAAACTACAATTTGGAAAACAATAACTTCCACTCTAAAATTAGAGATTAACTAACATTTCTCCTAGTCCTCTGTGGTCACCTGTCCTCTAGAACTTACTTGTCTCCCACCTCAGTATTAACTTGAGATTACCTGTAGATCCTATCATGTGTCACTATCCCAATCCTTCCCCTATTAAGGAATGAACTACATATGAACTCTGTCTCAGAGTCTGTGATTCTTCTCCCATCTCTAATGCATAACTTCTTTTTATTTCTGCACAAATAGCTCACCCATAGAGAAGTAGTCATTTACAATATTTTGTTAAATAAATGTAACACATTTAAAACTATAAAAATTCATAAAATTGAACAAAACTTTGAAGAAATAGTCAATCCTGGTCTAAGCACCCCTTTAATTCACTAGCTAGAGTCACAACAACAGGTATCATGTTTTAAGTCTCTACAATATTCCAGCAGAATTCTGGCATTACTCATGTATAATGTCATGCTAAGGAGACATCTATAATCTCATTTCATAGACTTGAAGACTTCTTTCTTTATTACTGCAAATACTAGTGAAAATTATGATTCAAAGAACTCATTTAACAGTTCTTATCATTCATTTAGAATTTCAGCTTTTTTAAGTCAAATCTCAAAGTATTCACATATTAGAGTCTAAGGATACAAGGACTTTCTCTTTAAACTTCAATGTCATTGTGGTCAACTGGTAAGGTCAGATAGTAGATATAAGAAGATATTTATGGTGTCATCTCTGAACCAGCTTATCAGGAGAGAGAAGACTGAGACCCCAAGAGATAACAAGGTAGCTCTCTATCCACACTGGATCAGCACTCTGAGCTTTTAGTATCTGCAGTACTGCAAAAGAGCTTAGGGGACATCTGAAGGAGCTGGGTGTATGAAGGCTTATGTCATTCTGCCTGCCACCTTCACAGAAAGTTTAGTCCCTTTTATTTCTCTTATTTTTTTTTACTTCTAAATTGTCATTTCTTTTGATACTCTTTTTGTGTTGGCATGGACCACAGAAGCTTTCAAAGGATAAGGAAGTATCCTCATTTTGCCTTACATCCTTCTAGTCATGAACTAAAGACTGAGTCACTCACCGTATGCCATATCTAGCCTGTGGTGAAAGTTTCTGCAGTGGAGTCTCAGGAAATTCAACAATTTCATGGACTTCAGAGAACTCAATACAAACTTTCAAACAACTAAAATAACCTCCCAAGATTCTCCTAAACCTCAAGAAAACAAAAAACAAAGAAAGTAACAAATAGTTTAACCCATATGTGTACCTCAAATAATTTACATTGATTTTGTGCCTTCGGTACAATTACCAACAAGTTTAAGAGCAACCATTTAATCAGAGTTTAGTACACATTTACTAGATTGTGTCTTTTGGGGATATCTTGATTTCAGGGCCTTTATTTATTTGATATGATGACTTGTTGAAAGCTTTTATGATCATCTATCTATCTATCTATCTATCTATCGATTGATCTATCATTTTGAGATAGGGTTTTGTGTTATAGCTAATGCTCTTCTAAAACTAACCATGTAGTTCAGACCTTGACCTCACAGATATCCTCGTACTTCAACTCCCTAACTACTAGGATTACAGGGCTAAGAAACTATACCCAATGCTATTATTTTCAGAGAAAAGAAATCGAAACCATGACAGACAGGCTCAAACTCGAGAAGTCAACTTACCATGATGAGGACTTCAGACAAAAAGTAGTGAAATGGTAACTTCAGGGGGAGACATGTAATATTATGTCACTCAGATTTCTACCTTCATAATAAGGCCAATCGGTCAAATGTATGTGGACATTATTGACTAATGCTCTGGACTGCTTTATTGCTATTGAATCCTATTCATAAAACCCCTGATTTTAATTCTTTAAGATAGACTTTTCAGAAGGAGTAAGTAAAACAACATGCTTGTTGAAGGAGGCTGCTTGTTGGTTCCCTGCTGCTCAGTCCTGAAATAATCACATAGAAACTATATTATTTAAATCACTTTTTGTTCCATTAGCTCTCGTTTCTTATTAGCTAACTCTTACATCTTAATTTAACTCATTTTTAGTAATCTCTGTATTGTCATGTGACTGTGGCTTAACTGGTAAAGTTCTGGCATCTCTCCAGTAGGGTTCCATGGCTTCTCTCTGACTCTGCCTCCTTTCTCCCAGCATTCAGTTTAGTTTTTCCCGCCTAGCTAAATTTTAACCTGCTATAGGTCCAAAGCAATTTATTTATTCATTAATGATAATCACAGCACATAGAGGGGAATCACACATCAGATGTTCAGTATCAACTGAGAATTCACCCTCAGAATATGATTATCAGCTTAAAGTATCAGCTGAGCACCATGAAGTTCCTCTAACCAGTGATAAAACACACACACACACACACACACTTAATATTTGCAGCACAAATAAAAAAAAAACACAGAGGCAGTGTAGTGGCATTTCATTTGTATTTAAATAAATAAAACTTGCCTGAGGATCTGAAAAGTAAAATAGCCACACTGGCCAGCCTTATAGACCAGGCAGAAATGAAACACACTTTTAATCCCATTAGCTACTTTGACAAAAACCTTTAATCCCAGTAGCCACACTAGCTTGCCATAGAAAGCAGACAGTAGTTGGAATAGGAGGGCTCTTCTCTATTTCTGTGCTTTGATTGATTAAATAAAGAGGATGTCTGGCCTGTAAGATAGGAAACAGCCCTTAGTTGGGCAGAGTAGACAGAACTGAAGGCGGTGAGAGAGAAAGGAAGTGAGAGAGATGCCATGATCCTCCGCTTGAGATGGATGTACCTTAGACTCATCCGGTAAGTCACCACCTCGTGGTGACATACAGACTTCAATAATGGGTTAGTTTAGATGTGAGAGCTAGCCAAGAAAAGGCTAATTATAATGGGCCAGGCAGAGTTTAGACGAATACAGTTCTCATGTGGTTATTTTGGGTACAAACAAC
>JAQHUG010000015.1:8279781-8298714 GCA_028555095.1 Dicrostonyx torquatus
TGGATGGAAAATGGTGTGAGGAGGAGCTGAAAGGAGCAGAGGGTGGGGAAACAATAATTGGAATATATTGTATGAAAAAATCAATTTTCAATATTAGAAAATTTAAAAATAAATCTTGTTTTAATAAAAATGCATTTTCTCAAAAGTTGAAAAAAAATGGAATCATCCTCTAGCTGGAAACATGCTTTAAGAGGCAACTAAGTTCATCTAGTCAATTATCTGGATAAGGGACTGCCTCTCCAGAACGTGGGTCCACCTTAAGGTTAAGCTATCCGAAAGAGACAGGTGAAATAAACAGCATTTAATGGGACAACATGCTTTTCCCTATGAGTTTCTGTTCCCTAGTGTAATGTGTTAGAAAACACAGTCATTCAGTTTCACAGCTGAGTCACTCAGGAAAGTGTGACTTTTCTATTTATTCTTGGTCTAAGTGTGCATCCCCATGTACTTAGGGCTTCCTTACCTTTTCTCTAAAGTCTCATCCCTCTCTGTGGCTGCATGTAACATGTGACCAGTCTCTATGTCAGCTTTCCTTAAGTGGCACAGCATTTCTTTTCCTTCTTTCCTCCATTCTCCTTCTCCAGGAAGCTCTCAAGACTTAGACTTTGCCTGCCCTGGGATTTTCCTTTTGAAACTTTATAAAATTCAGCCTGGTCTACCGAGTTCTAAAACATGCTCCAAAGCTACAGAGAAACCTTGTCTCAAATATATATATTATATATATATATATATATATATCATATATATCCTTAAATTTCTATTTGAGGCTGCTATTAAATTCTTTTATTAATAAGAATAAGAACCCCATGAGTACAGGCTAATTTCACCAGTATCAATATTAGGTTAAAACATATCTCACAATTTCTGTCCAAGGCACTATTTATGCTATCTTGCTTGAATAGCTAATTGAGGAGGAAACCCAGTGCTTTCTTGTTTAAGCAGAGATGACTGAATTCCTATTATTTTCCTTTTCTCTTAACAGCAGATCTGTTATATATCACTGTGTACCAGGCTAAAATATATACATTTCCCACATTTGCCTTACAGATGTACTAGCCAGTGAAGTTGAGGGAAGGAGAAAAATGATTACATTCCTCATACAATGATCATAGCTGAGTTCTTTATTTTAAAAAGGCAGACTAAGTTGGGCAGCGGTTGCACACGCCTTTTATCCCAGTACTTGGAGGGCAGAGGCAGGTGGATCTCGAGTTCGAGGCCAGCTAGTTCTAGGATATGCTTCAAAGTTATAGAGAGACCCTGTCTCGAAAATCCAAAGAAAGAAAGAAAATAAAAACAGTCAGACTAATGCAAGGAAAGCACACAGATTTGCCTAAAACAAGTTTTTCTTGACATGGGAGCTTTCATAATGAAATGACGATATGAAGACACAGTAACATATTGATTTTTTTGTCAGAATTGGTAAATTTCATAGTTATGTAGGTGTGATTAGATAAGATATGATCTTATATTATAATAAACTAGGGGGAAATCAGAAAGGTTCAGGTGTCACAGAGTATTCTCTGTGAGTCTGTGTCCTCAGAGATAAGTATATTTCTTCCTTCTAGCAAAGGAACATCTCTTTCTCCTTTTCTTTACAATTTAAAAAATTACATATGTGTGTGTGTGTGTACATGAACTTATCTATATGTCACCGCATACATGTAGAAAACATTGGACAACTCTGAGGAATTGGTTCTTTTCTTCTATAATGTGGGTTCTGGGAAATAAATTTAGGTAGTCAAATGCTTGGTTGCAAGTGTCTTTACCAGCTGAACCATCTAACATATTCCTGTATTTACATAATTCATTCTTATCACACTTTCTCTTTATTAGCCCAGCTCCCCCTTACAACCTCTAACACACTTTCATGTTTCTGTTTTGTGACTCATTGAGTTTAGCCATGCTCATCCAGGTGAACATGGGTGTTAAGCTTGGGGACCTGGACATGGGGGACACAACAGTTCTTAAAGGGAGAATTTCATGACCTGGCTGAGCAAAAGGTTAGAATATGTGACCTATGTTTTATTACTCATCCAAGAGAAGAAAAATGGAAAGAACATGAGAGTAACCTTGCTTGTAGTATTATCTCAGTAGATATATTTTGTGTCAGTATTTCATGAAGCCCAAGTAAACTACCACAGGAGTCCCAATGCACTTTGGATATGGGAACATTTCAGTCATTTATTCTCTTTGTTCCTTCCCATATTGCTTCAACAATAGTTGGATTCTAAACACATTTCCTGTGGTATTGCAAACACTAAATACACCATTGAAATATAGTGCCGACATTTTGGCAGTATAAGAGTAAACACAATTTTTATATTATGAAATGTGAAGTTATTTGGAGTTATTATCGCCAACAGAACTTAACTTTATCCAGCAAACAGACTGAGGTCATAATCTCCATCCAATTATTATCTCTGCATGTGAACTCATTAACAGCACCCCACTGGCCTCATTGGTTGGTATAGTTAATATTTAATGATTATCTTATAATAAATTTTGTGTTAACTGAAGTAAAATCAATAGAGGAATTTCGTTGTTTGGAGGCACCTGTATTGGAGTAGTTAGTCACATAATAGAAAATAATAGAGCCCAAAGATATTGACCTTAGTATTTTATTTAAGGGAATTCTACTGTAGTTTATTTTTAGCCACTCAACTCATGACTGACACTGGTGCTGGGAGGAAGAGAGAAAGACTATAAGGAAACTAAACTCAATGCTGAAGAATTCTTTCCTTGTTCCAGAGAATTAAGGATGATAAACGTGGTACCAATGACATGGTGTAAGGCTGACAGCACCACAGCTCAGTTCTACCCATCTTTCACAGTGTCTGCCGTGCTTGGCTGAATAGCCATTGACTGTGCTATTCACAACTGGTGAGAGTCCACCACTTATCTGCCAGAACGGCCTCTCCCTTCTGCCATTTGTCCACAAAAAGTGAGTTAAAGCTCAGTCATGGCAGGTCAGATAGAGGCTGCTTTTTTCCAGACTGCCTTTCAACTAGGATTGAGTGTGAGGTTAATTTATCAGCTTTATTTGTTTAGAAGAAAATACCTTGTTCTAAACTTCCAGTTCATTCTTTCACTATAAGTTGAATAAGGAAGGAGAATGTTCAGCACAGCTCTTAGGAAAGAAACAATCGCCATTTCTTTGACCCGATGTGTTGAAGACCTGTAACATACAGCAGTGTAAGTTTTCATTATTTTAACATTTTCCTCATTTCTTTCAATGGTGTTTTATAAGTTTCAGCCAAGAATACATTTATTTTTAATCTTTCCTAAACATCATTATATTTTACATCTATTATTGCTTATTTCAAATACATAAAACACATTTTATTTTTATATATTAAATTTGAACATAGCAGCTTTACTAGATCTGCCTATTAATTTTAATAACTCACCAAGCGTCCTCAGCTTCATATGCCATTGGGTTGTTTGGGACCTCCATGTCTCACTCACCTTTGCAAACAGCGTCTCTTTGTCTTGCCTTGTTTCAAATATTAAAATGTCCTGCACAAAAATGAATGAAACCTATGTAAAGAAGTCCATGCTGCAATGTGAGCATGAAATGGGGAGTTCAGTCCTCAGCTGAAAATATTGTTAGGAACGGGGCCTGGACGTCTACTCCACCAACAACCTTCCTGCCCTATATTTCTTTCTATTGCAGTTGTAAACACTATGTCCACAGCACCCTGAAATCTGAAAAAGGTTTATTTGCCTTACAGATAATCAAGAAGGCCAAGGTAGGAACTCAAGATAGGAACCTGGAGAGAAGACAAAAGCCGAGGCCATGACAGGCTACAGGCTTGCTTTCCATGCCTTAGTCAGCTTGTATCCTAGTTGAGGTTTCTATTGTTACAATAAGACACTGTAACCAGGAACAAAGTGGGAGGAAAGGATTTGTTTCATATTTAGGTAGCCGTTTACCACCGAGGAACCTGGAAGTGGGAACTGAAGGAGAACCACTGCTCACTGGCTTGTTCCTCATGGCTCGCTCAGCCTGCTTTCTTACAGCATCCAATACCAGTAGCCAAGGGGTGCCACGACCCAAAGTGAGCTGGGACCCCCCACATTAATCTTCTCTCGAGAAAACGCAGCACAGGCTCTTTCACAGGGCAGTGCAGTGGGAACACTCCAATCGGGCCCCCTCTCCAAAATAACTCTAGCTTGTGTCAAATCCATATGAAACGTGGGAAGTTTGCAAAAAAGGGAAAGGTAAGGAAGAAATTACTTATGTGTCTTATAATCTAAAAGGTAAATCAAATAATTAAAAATAAAGAGGAAATTAGCTTTCCTTTGAATAGATTTGTACTTTGTAAAAACAGTAGAGTTTTTAAATTTTTGAGGTTATATTATAATTGCATCATTTCCTCCTTCATTTTCTCCCTCAAGTCCTACTACATCGCCCTTCTTCTGCTTTGAATCTCAAAGCCTCTTTTTCAATAATTATTGTTACATGTTTATAGATATATTCCTAATTATAACTTGTTCTGTCTGTATGTGTTTACCTGTATACACATGTTTTTGCTTATATGTATATGCTTTCAGTGCTAAACTGGATAATCAATTGCTGTGTTCTTCCATGGGGAAGACTGCTTCTCCTGCTCTCAGTATTTCTTAGCTGCCCATAGTTCTTTCTGTAGTGTTTTCCCCTCACAGTCTTCTCCCATCAACTTTAGCATGTCTGTTGTTGTCCTTGCTCATCATGTTTAGGTAATCATGTCAGTGAGATTTTAATGAGTGTAGCTCCTGACATTACTAGTAAATACAGTCTCCTGGCAAACTCTGGCCCTTGCAATTTTTCTCTGGCCTGTTATACAACATGTTCCCTGAGCTTAGGGTATAGGAGTTGTTTTGTAGATATGGCCTTTGGGACTGGGGTCCACAGTTGATTGACTGTGATTTTCTTTAAATGGCTTCAGTCTGAAAAAAAAAAAAAGTTAACTCAAAGAGGAGTGGGGGCTTCAGTTGTCTCTGGGTACAAAGAAAAATTATTTAGAGGACAGTTAAATATTATGTAGGTTTAGTAAAGAGATTTATAGTTTTTCCTCCAAGATCCATAATTTCACTAGTTGATTAGGTTTGTAGTATCTGGCACAATTCTCTATTTTTTGAGCAGGTTGTAAGTCCAAGTAGAAAAGTAGAAAGCTGTTGGTCACACACACACACACACACCACACACACACACACACACACACACACACACAGAGCCATCTCAGCCTGTCTTCAAATAGAGCCCAGTACCACCTGCCCAGAAGTAGCACTGCCCACAGTAGACTCGCATTTCCCACATTCATCATTAACCAAGAAAATGTTCTACAAAGATGTCTATTGGCCCAACTGATGGAGACAATTGCTTAGTTGAGGTAACCTCTTCCAAGAAGTGTCAAATCGGCAACCGAGACTAGCTCAGGTAATGCAGATGCTCTCAACCTACAAGCTTTAAGGCTTAACAGTATACAGAATAAGCAAGGAGAATTAGGCAACCCACAAGGCAGCTTCATATGCAATATATAGTAAAGGTTTTTTCTTGGCTTTGCAGACATTATGTATATGAATAGGAAATTAATGCTTTTAGTTCCAGTATGTTGTTAAATTTATTAACTATTAAATTTTATTCACTATTTTGTTATATTTAATGATATATGTTGAATATATGTTGTGTATCATTGAATATACACATACTTTAAACATTTATCATATATATTAATTTAATCTGTAGTTTCACTAACATGGTGCAATGGCTGATTTTTGACTCTTAATCAGTCTTACAGCCTGAAATCAGTTTAACTAGAACATCATCTGTTATTCAGTCTACATGTTTTGGTTTCAATTTACTAACGTAATTTAGAAGTTTTATGTCAACATTCAGAAGTGAGATGAAAATGTGATTTTCATTTCTTTCATTGGCCTTTCAGGTTGTGGCATTATGAATACATTGACCTCCTAATCTAATCTAGGAAATTGTCTCTGTAGCTCTGGAAGAGCTGCTGTTAGGAGCTTCATTTAGCTCTTCATTTACCACTGAATGGATTAACTGATAAAAATCTTCTAGACCTGGAATTTTTTTTCGACTAAGGTTTTTACTTAGGAATTTAATTAATTAAAATATTTTAAATTTGCTTACTTTTATCATGTTCATTTTGGTAAATTTTACTTTCCTAGACATTTTTAGCCTTTATTTAAATCTCAAAATTTTTTGACAAATTTATTCATTATTTTCTTATGATCTGAAAAACTGCTATATCTGATTTCATTCTTCAGATAGAGCTCATAACTTCTTTTGTTCTTGATAAACCCAGCAGTGTGTTTTTTAGTTCTGTTATTCATTTAACATAATCACTTTGCCTTGAAGTTATATTTTTATACCTTTTCTGTTATTGACTTAGACTTAGGTGCTGATTTTATGCCTTTTTCTTTTTTGAATGTTTTTTTTTTCTAACTTTCTGAGTAATGCTCATCCTTCTTACTTTTCAAATATAAAACCATAGATTTCCTCCAAATGACAGAGCAGCTGCATCTGACAAATCTCAGCTTGGCCATTTTAGCTCTTACATGAGGAAGATTTTCTGTCATTCACTGAGAATTCTTCTTTGACCCTTTGACTAGTTAATGCTGTTGATTTCTGTAATCTCTACAATTTAGGTACTTTAGGTTTCTGTTATCATTAGAGATTAAGTCTATTGATATCAGAAAATATTCTGAGTGTTTCATGTTTTTAAAACTTTGAGATGAATTTTTGCCTAGAATGAGATTGCATATGTGTGTATCTGTCTATATTCTCACATTTTATATTACTGCCATGATTTATAATTTTGGGTATATTTTAGGCATCATGAAGTACCATTTTAAATTTTATGCAACTTCTCACATATTTATCTTTTTATTATTTCTTTGTTGTATAATTTTTATAAGATTTTGTTTCTGTTTAAAATATTTTATTATGCCTGAATCAAAGCTCTTATATTCCTGCAGAAGGTCCATCTAGCAATTAACTCACTCAAATCTGCTTGTCTAGAAGATGTCTATAATTTAGCCATAAGTGTAGACTTTTAATGGTATATTTTAGCTTGACATTCATTTTTAAGTCTTATTTTTATTCCGTTTTTTATAATTTAGGCCTGTCACATATACAATGTGTTTTGAACAAATCCCCTCTTTACTTCCTCTACAACTCCTTCATCATATCACCCTCCCAACTTCATGCCCATTTTGTAATGTATGTTATTCATTTAATTTTCATTTATATAGCCCACTAAGTCCAATATTGCTGCCTTTAACATGGGTATGGATTCATTTACTGGGGAATCGGGAACCTTTTAGTGTCCCACTCCTAAAGAAAAACAACTCAATCTCCCAATTAGCCAATAAACCCTCAGTCAGGGATAGGGCCTTAGGAATCTCTTCACACTCTGTGCTAGAAGTTTGATCTTGAGCAGGTCTTGTATACATAACTACAGCTTCTGTAAATTCATGTGTTCATCGGCCATGTCATGTCCAAAGCCTAGTTTTTCTCATCACTCCTCCCCATCCTCCACCCCTTACATTCTTTCTGTCCACTCCTCCAAGACAGTTCCTGAACCTAGCAGGAGTTTTAAATCGATATCTCAACTATGGCTGAAAACTCGAAGTTGTTTGTTCTCAGCACTGTGAATAGTAATGTGTCTCTGCATTAACCAATACAAATCCAATAAACTCCTCTGACCAATGTCGGGACAGCACAAATCTATGGATATGAGCATAAATATTTAGAAGGTAGTTTGACAATATGACCCTTTAGAACAATGTCTTATTTACTTTTCTATTGTCATGACTAACTATGGATATGAGCATGAATATTTAGAAAGTAGTTTGACAATATGACCCTTTAGAACAATGTCTTAATTACTTTTCTATTGTCATGAGAAAACACCATGACCAAAGCAGCTTCTGAAAGAAAACATTTAATTTAGTGATCAATGGTAGAGAGCATGAGAGCATGGCTATGGGGTAATAGTAAGAGCTTACATCTGATCTACAATCACAACGTAGAGAAAAAGTTAATTGGGAGTGGTGCTGACTTTTGAAACCTCAAAACCCAGGCCCCTGTGACACACTTCCTCCAACAAGACCACCCTTCCTAATCTTTTCCAAATATTTTCAACAACCGTGAATCAAGAATTTTAATATATAGTGCCTGGGGACAATTCTCATTCAAGCCACCATGAACTATGTCAGTTGGTTCTCCCATAGGGCTTATGACTTATGTATTCATGAGTTTGTCTGTGTTTTCAGTGCCACATATGAATTCCTTCCTATGCTGCTTACCTCAGGTCTAACTCAGAGGGCAAATGGCTCATCCTGGGCATAATCCAGAGGACTTTACATCTTTATTCAGTAACAAGACTCCCAAAATCCACATTCACGGTTTCTCTATTAAAATAGTCAGGAAATAGAATCAGCTTAAATATCTGTCAAACAACTTATAAATGGATAATAAAAATGTAGAACACACACTAGGGGTTTTTATTATTCAACTGTAAAGAAAATCAAAGTCATAAAATTTTCAGGTAAATTGATGAGACTGGTAAAATTATGAGACTAACATAAGTCGCCCAAGCTGCAGAAGAGAGATATCATGGGCTAATTCTTATATGAGGGTTCATGTTGCAGGACATTTGTGTATTTAGCATACCATATACATGGAAGTCAGGAAAATAGGAAATGACCAATTTTAGGGGAATGCTTTAGGAAGGGAAAATACTAGAGTGTGACTAAAATGAAAGTAGAGTACAGTAAGTCCAGTCCCACACAATCCAATGCCCTCTTCTCGTATCCATGAGAACTCCACCCACGTGGGACACAGACTTACAGTGAAGCAGAACACACATACAGAAAATAAAATCTATAAAAATGAATTTGAGCAGAAGTACTCCATATAGTGAGCTATGCTGCTCCCAGTAGACATGAATTATTAAATACAAATCTTAGTGCCAGACACCATTTCCTCCCTATGAGTTATTGGTCAGAGAGACTTCAGAAACACCTAAAACAATACAATCTACTGCTCTTGCTCTTGGTTGCCCATCACAGCTACTGGTAAGACCATAATAATGAAAGCATTACACACTCTGGTTGCAGGACAGAGAGCAATCACTCTAATATTGACAGGGAAATCTCTCCGTACTGGCTAGATTTCACAGGGATCGAAGGTGTTATGCAGGCTTTCGGAGGAGGAAGCACAGCAGTGCTCTTTCCTGTACCGCCCTCTATGCACCACAATACTACCTGCCAGGCAAGCTGTGCCCGCTGGTTCAATAGTAGACATTTATTTTTCAACTCTCTAAAATTTTCAGTCTATTGTCAGCATACATTCATTGCTTTATAGGAAAAAAAACAATACATTTCTTTTTTTGGACTCCTTGGAGATAATTTATTGATAATAAGTCAACTTATTTTAATTTCTTTAATTTCTCATTACTTTTCAGTATTTTATGATTATGTGTCTTCGTGTGTTTTATTTGTATTTATTTTGCTTGGGTACAAACTTCCTCTTGAATTCGTGAGTTGATATATTTTAACTGGTAAGTAGTATTATCATAATTATCTTTTCAATTATTTTATTCTCTTTCCTTCTTTTTGAAAAGTCAGTTTTTATACATTAACATTCTTTTACGTATTTCCAGTATGTCCTCTGTATATTTTCCATTTTCTCCTCCTTCTGTTTGGCTTGGGGATTTCCTAGTATATCTTTATGTTTACAGAGCCATTCAGTTTTTTTGTTGCACAGATTTTGTGGTCATATATATCTACTAGATTTAAATTTCTTTGTGATGTTGTGTGATTCTTTAACTCCTCTTTGCTATTTCTTTGGATTTCACATATCAAGTTAAAGGTGTCATTTTATGATATATTTTAACCACGAAAGTCACAGATTTTTTTGGTGTTGTTTTAAGTCAGTTTCTAATCACACTAATAAATAGGTTTCTGTAGAGTTTTTAAGCAACTTTTTTCCCTCTTGACTTTTAACATACTTGTAACTGTTTCCACTAGAGAACAAGTATTGTAAAGAAAAATCAAGGAGGTTATGGAGCATAGATTTATTTGTTACCTTAATCAGCAAGGGACTGATTAGTAATTAAACCTTCATCGATGCCTTCTAGTCATGCTCTTTCTATAACAGGTTTGACGTTCTTGAACCTTAAGTGAAGTACACAGTCCTTTCTTTTTGGTAGGCACTGAGCACTTGGTGCTGGAACACTTAGGAAAATCTTTGCTTGGGTGCAATATGTCGTTGTTAGTCTCCTTTTACAAAATAAAGCTTTCAAGTATCTAAAGTAGAGGTGAGAAAAAGAATATTGCTTTCGTTTGTATATTCTCCGCCCTATTTTCTGGATTCACACTTTTAGATTTAACTAGAGAGCCTGGGATGGAGCATAGTGGTCAATCACTTATTGAGCATGTACCAAACTCAATTTTGATAGTCAGCACTACAGGGAGAAAATCAATTATTACAAACTAGTAATTCAAACTCAGAGTTAGAATATAAGAGTTGGAATGTAATTGCTCAGTTTGTCAGAAGAACTTGACTATGGTTTGGTTTAACTCCTTGTTATCACAAAAATTTATAGTTTTGTAAATAAATACAATCAAAGTAATTCCAGGTCCTAAATTTAAACTTAATTAAGTCTCAGGTATACCCAATTGATTCAACATTTTAAGACAAAACAAATAAAGGACAAATGGTCAGGTGCTAGCAAAAGCCAAAACAGAAAACACAGAGACTAAGAAATTACCTTTTTCATTGGCCTGTATAACAATTGGAAAAGAAATTTTGAAAATGGCTGGTTTTTTTTTTTTTTTTTTTGCCGTAGTGATAGGTCACATTTTAAAGTTGGTTGTTTTTATTAGCTAAAGACTAAAGTTGGCAACCTGTTGAGATGAGTTTTAGCCAGGGTTTTGACTGTTCTTTCCATTTCTGGGCTCTTGTCCTGTGAGATATTACCCATTTCCAGAAATTGTGCGATTTCAGCAATTTCTTGTTCAACATTGACAGTTGCAATCTCACAAATATTAGAGAGATTGCAAAGAACCATAAGATCATTAAATCCATCCCCCTGGCACTATAGGCGAAGCATGTGAAGCAAAACTATTATTTTTGTGGGCTATATTTGGCTTGGTCATTTCTAGTAACAGTAATATGGAGTGAAATGGGCAAAGTGCCTAGATTGGGGAAGTCGGTGGCAGGAAGTTTCATCATCTCTTTTCTTCCTTATCAGCTTGAATATCATTAATCATTAAGCACCTGCTTTTGTGCCTGATGCATATTTTAAAACACATATGAGGCTTAATTTATATTCTTTACTTAAAGCCCATAGGCTCCTTACTTTCAGCATTCACCCAATAATCAGAGATTCAATAGAGTCCTACAACTAATGGTCCTGAAGACAGACTGTTGATTAAGTTTTAATGAAAAATACATCTCTAAATAGCAGTATAAATTTCTGAAATCTTTGATTATTGCTCACATATAAGTGTGGGAGAGCACTCTAGCACTTTTAGGATCTTCAGATCCGTTCTTCCACAGTGTTCCACTTGGTAACAGACTAAGAATCTGTGCAGTGCTATCCAAATGTCTGCTATGTATATTCATTATTCTTAACTAAAATGAAAACTTAGAGATTTAGCTCTCCAAAAATACTTCTTTTTCATAGAATATAATGATACTATCCTTAGGATATAAAAATATTCCAAATACTAAATATTGTATATAAACATGGAGAAATTTTGTAATCACAAAGTCTCAAAATAATTTCTAATTTTCTTATTAAATATTATTTAATCAAACCCACAAAAATCATTTTATAACATAAGCTATATAGTCAAAAATAGCTATGTGCAAAAGAACAGCAATCTCCTCTAAGCAATATCAAAACGTCACCTCTTACGAACAAAATAGAAAAGCAAAAATAACAAGAAAACCAATGAAGCTCTGTGATTGATAGAACCTGGGCCTGACAATAGTTGGATTCTAAATTTCTGAAATAGAAAGAAAACAAAATGTTTCCTTCGGAGCTTCATATATCATATATTTAATTTTTTCACATATTACTTGGAAAGTACCTAGAGCCAAACATGTTATACAAATCTTTTAACAGACTTGCCTTTATTGTGCAATAAATTTCAGATCTCACTCTCATGTACTTAATGGTAGACATTCCAAAGTGTCTATGAATTATTTGAATATAACAATATGTACTATATGCTCATCTTTTTACAGTGCAGGAAATTTTGATCAGTTCAGCCCCTCAGGAGAACTCACTGAACTCACTTCATCTTAGAATGAAGTCCAGAGTCAGCTCTACATTATGGCTTCCATACTATAGAATTCAGCAATGAAACATTATTAAAATATTTACACATTCTACTCCTTTTTCCTGCTTTGGCTACATAACACAAGGTTAGATATTATTTGAATAATAGAAATTCTACTCAGTATTCAAGTAGAATATATATCTTTTCACACACACATTCACACGTTGGTGTCATCACTACAATCCTGTGCTATCTTCATAATTGGTTAGGGACTTTTTCTAAATTATTATCTCATCCTAGAAGATTTAAAAACTAGGAAGACAGACTGGTCAAAGTAGTATAACACTGCTGTAATGGACCTAGTCACTAAAGAGTTGGTCTGTGAGTCCATGTGTTTCTGAGTCCGTGGGTGTGCTGACAGACATTAGGCTTGGGGAAGCCTGATGCATCCCTTTGCAGCTGCAGGCAACAGTGACTCTTGCTGGTCCTGAGATTTTTCTGTTCTTCTGGAGTGCCATGATATTCCTAGATAATTCTTATGCTATAATTTTGCAAATGTGTCTAGGTTTCTGAGTCTCAGAAGTGAAAATATAAATTTGAAAATGAAAGCACACAAAAAAGAGAGAATTAAGCATAATTGCAGAAATTCAACCATATTGTCTTACCAATTTAGGAGCCTACAACTCTGAATGTTAAAATGATGAATTAGAAATCAAGTCTAATCCTAAGCCTTCTTTTAGGTACTTTTTGAAGATTTTGGGTATGTTTCTTAACCCCTCTTTCTCATTTTCCTTATCAGAAATATAAGAGGATTTCACTAGATGATACTTAAAGTTCCTTCCAGGGAGAAATGCCTGTGATTCTTTATCATGCAAAATGAAGTGAAGAAGTGAAATAACCACTCAGAAGGATGAAAGGATAAACAAGGCTCAATGTTTTTCTCTATTTCCCTGCATAATTCAAATAAAAATTACTCTTTAATCCTGCATCACCAGGAAAATTGTCTGTGTTCATACGTTACACTGTGTGCCAGCCAGAACTGCATACGTCCTCATACATAGTGAATCTAGTAAACCATGTTGAACAGAATGCTCGATGGGCTATGTGAAATTGGCATCCACTATACTTTCATTAAAGTGATCCATGTTCCCTGCGGCAGAATCAGAACAGCAAGGCACACAAATATAAATAAATGGAAATTTTCAAGGCTTGTTTACACAACCACATACTAGTTCAAACATGGAGATGTTACAATTTGAAAACTTTGTCTGTCAAAACTGGCCATTTAAAATGTATTCTCACTTCCCATTCACTGCGATTTTCTTTTTTTAGCAATGCTTTTTAATCACCACCTTCACCCAAAATAAGTTTAAGTGTCACTTCAACTCATTTGCACTTTTACTTCACCAGCTTTTCTTGGAGAATTTTCCTGCATTAAACGGTTCAGTTCTGGTTCCACTGTACCAACCCTGGGGCTAAATTTTGCCTTTCTGTATACACGCCATCATAACAGTGAAGAAGAGGACATCATTAGATGGATTCTTTAAAGAATATTTGAACTCTCACTACAACAGATTGTACATATAAACAATAATGTGTTCATCATTTTCTATATATCAAAACTTTCCCTGAGAACATTCAATTTTCCAAATCTCTTCTATGAAAACCCCATTTCCCAGAGAAGCTAAAATGTAAATTGTTTTCCAATTAAAGGTTTCACTTAACCACACCTCCTGTTCCCAAGCCTAGTTGCTTTCATTTTCTGTTCAGTTGCACACTATATTCACATAGAACTCAAGTGAATGCCTAACAAAGGTATAACTGCACTCTCCTCATCTTCTTTCTCCTTGATGAGATAACCTAGTAAATCCAGGTTGCTTTTTCTAATTCGGTTGTGCTCTGTGCTCTTGGTTCTACAGATTTTCCCACAATATCCTCCAAATCCTTTTCTAGGTGTATGTTCTGCATAATTGGCTTCTTGATCCTATACTTATTAGTTTGTATCTTTATACCTTGGCTGTGTTTGGCATCTTCAGCCTTAATCACCTGTGATTCAAATCCTTTTCAATCTGATAATATTGCACTTTATTACGTCCTGACTTCAGTTTTCGTATCACCAGCAAAATTCAATGATCTTTGCTCTTCTGCACATGTCCTAAAATATATAGGTCTTGTTCCCAGAGCTCTGCAAGCATGCTGTTCCTAACCCTCCCTTGAAGCTGAGCTTGCCCTCTATAGCTGCTTTTTGTCTACTGCTGTTAAATTAGTTTTCTGACACTACGCTATTTCACCTTCTATTCCTCGAGTCTTCTTTAGATATAAATCTTAAATGTCAAAACTTTTCATTCTTTTTGAAAACATTTTTTCTTATCTCTCAAAGCATTAGTGCTGTCCAAGAGGTCCAGAAGATTAGAAAAATATGTTCCTCCATGTACATGCTCTCAGCTATCTCAAAGTCATCTTGCTAGGATTCTATTTCTCAATTCAGAGAAGACCAAGCCATCTCTCATAGTAGATATTGGACAGACAGAGACAGTTTTATTGCTTGCTGTGATTGAAGACAACAAAACTATAGTTCAATTTATCCATGTATTGTTGGAGAAGGACTACCCGTTGAGAATAGGTTTCTCAAATTTACACAGAACTCTCATTTGGGCAAAGGACAGGTATGTTTGACCCTGGAGTCCATGGACCAAATGTGGCACATTAAGGCCATATGACCAAAGAGAAGGTACAATTACAATATCCAAGGCTGAATAGACTATATCACATGTTTATTCTATCTTCTGCTTTATCTTAAGCCACTTCCATTTTGTAGGGACTCTAGCCAGCTCGAGTTTGGCAAACATGGCTCTGGCAGGCCATGCCCTTTTCTTCCATTCCCTCTTCCCTGCTAAGAACTGCTAGATTACATTCCTAAAGCTGTTCCCCAGGGTCCATTTCTGAATTTGGCCACTTTCTCATTCTAAAACTGATTACCAGTGTTCAGCTATCAAAGTATTGAAGTGCAGCAATCAAAAGCCCCCTTTGGCTATCCTAATTAATATTCCCAGTTAAAGTTAGTCACCTCATCCTAACACCCAGTTTCTTCTTTTACTTTTTTAAACCACCATTTGCCTATAGGTCATGTCTATCTGATCTCTATCCTTTGTTCCCCACTAGAACAAATACCCCTGCCCTCAATCCCTTCTTCCTTTTCCCCTTCTTCCTTATCAATTATCTCTTTCATTTGTATCCTATTTCATTCCCTTTTTGTCCCTCTGGGGCAAACAAATCTCCTTTGTGATTAGCATTTGGTTTTGGGGAGACTTGAACTGATAATGGTCCCCACACATTCCTTTTGTCAAAGTAAATTAGTAAGAAATTAATTTCAACTTATCTGAAATAATATAGGCTTTTCTGCTGCCTTTCACATAGTTTCCTCTGAGATCTGTTTAATCATAATGTGATTATCAGTACTAAAAATCAACATGGTTATAATACTCTTTGACGGAACTACAACCTAGTAAACTTTCAAATTTGATTGGCTTTTATCCTAATTTTGTTTTGTTCTGCATTGAACTGTTGTATCTCTTTATTCTGACACCTTTTTGGAGCTCAAATCCAGAACTCAGAAATTTTCAAGTGAAAAGTTCTACCACTCTATCCCTGAGATCCATCCCAGGCCTTCCTTCGTCTTCCTTTTATCTTCCGTGGCATCTCTTGTGTCCCAACATCAAGATTGGGACAGTCATTGTTCTTCATGATTTAAAACATTGAATAATACCAGTCAGATATTCTGTGGACTTCCATCTAATTGTAAATTTTGTCCTTGGGGATGTGACACAATAACTAAAGAATATTCAAGCTTTGTGATATTGTCATAGAAGTGATGTGTAGTTTTCAGTGAGTAATATGAAGTATCCACGTTCATTTTGCATATTTGGCAATATGATATCTTCTAGTGTTCTACATAGTAATAGCTTTTCTTTTAGAAATTTACAAACTTAAGGGAGACACACTAAGACTATGAAAACAATGTTTCTCCTGGAACATCCCTCTTTAGCTGTCACCAGAGTACTTAACTGTTGCTGAATGTTCTGCTTCATTCCTTTCTGCTTCTGTTTATATATTCAGTTTCTACTTGAGAAAAACCTTTATTTTCCCCTTTATTTGTTCAATTATTTACAGGTATCAGTATGAACTTACTGATTTTTTTAAATTTTATAGATAATGTATAAAAGACTTTAGCTAACGAAATGATGTATGATAACATTGGCAGTGCTTCAAAAAGGATAATACATCCTGGAAAACACAACTGAACATATTCCCACTATGATTATCTGATTAGATAAATAAAAATGTTTGACCAAGACCACCTTAGTGACTGCTAGATTTCCCTCACTGTGTGTGACAGAACAATAGTCCATGCTCCTCACCTATGATCCTGTAATTAACTCTTATTAGAATCATATTTTCTTTCTCTCTCTCTCTCTCTCTCTCTCTCTCTCTCTCTCTCTCACACACACACACACACACACACACACACACACACACACAATGGAAGGAGACTACTTGGGAAGAGGAAGTGTGTCACCAGGAGTAGAAGGGGAAGGGGATTGTGGGTGAAAATTATTAAAAACATTATAAATATATAAAGATATCTCATAATTAAATCTAACTACTAAGAGTATACATATATATATATATATAACTAGTATATACTATTAAAAACATTTCAAATGAATGCTATGATATATGTGTGTGTTGAAATGTAGAGCTTCAAGGAAGTGAAAACCAGGGTGTACAGATTAATATTAGATATCAAAGAATAGTTGATAATCCATGTAACTCAGAAATAGGACCAACTCTATAGTATGATATTTCAAAGAGCATGAAGAAGCCTGCAGTGTGTTGAAGCAGTCTGGGCTGGGAGTAGGGTGTACTGCCCTGACAGTACATGTTCTGACAGGAGGGAATACAATAAAATGTGCTGTTCTCACATGAGGTTTTTATAATACATTCAAGGAACTAACTGCCCTTGCACTAAATCTTAGTAATAAATGAAATGAAATTTCAGCAGTTTATGACTGGAAGAACTGTTTTAACTTCTGTCTTTGTCATTCCTAATTTGACTAGTCCAGACTTGGGCCAATAGATATTTCTGTAGCACACTCAGTTTCAAGGAAGGAAGACAGAAGCAAGAAGCAGAAAGCAGATAATGTTTTATCACACAGGGAATCAAAATGTCTTTAAAGATTTATTTACCTTTAATTGTGTATGTGTGTCAAGTGGAAACAATTGCAGACTCTAATAGAGGCCAGAAGAGAAGAGTGGACCCCCCAGATCTATATTTACTCGAGACTAGTGCTGGGAATGAGCAACATACTCTCTTAGCTCCTTAGCCTTATTTCTATTCTCAAAATTAAAATTTTATAGTAATGTTTTTGTTGTCAACATCAGTAAACTGGTCTTTCCATTTGTTACTTTTATTTCTTATTGATGGAGTATATAGTAGATTCTGAGAGTTGCTTTAAGTTTTTATAGTTGACTGGTGAACAACACGTTTCTTGCTCTCAAGAATGATTTACAAACATTACCTTTCCTCAAACTCTTTGAGAATTTCTGAATTATTTATTTGTCAATTCAAAAACTGTAAAGACCCACAATGCCTTGCATTATGCCATATTATGGAGATAGGAAGTTAAAATTCTCTGGACTTAACTCTAATGGAGCTCTGAGGTAGGCACTAGACATAGTTAGAAGCACTAGAAATACAGCTGGAATTTGGGGAGAACTGTGGGTCTGTTGCTCCAGTGCTTGGAATTTTACCATTCTTATGCCAAAAAACAGAATAATGATTAATTTTTTTAAACTTGAGATTTAGAGTGTGTGGTCGAAAGCATCACCCCAGTTCCCTAACACCCCTTTATACAAAGAGTCTTGAATATTATAGTCAGGGACCTTATCCCAGTCCCCTGGCATCCATCTTTGGAAAACTGGGCAGAAACTCCCTTTCAAGCCCTCTCTGCTGGGAATTGCCTCAGTCCAATTTCCATCTCTGAGAAAGCCCACCAAATGGTGACCTCTCCCCAGGTAGGGTCAAGGAAGCCCACCAAACGGTAACCACTCCCTAGGAAAGTTCAAGACCACTCCCACAGGAAACTTAAACTACCCCCCCCCCCGGGAATGAACACGTGGTCTCCAGGTTTTATGTGGTCTCCTTTTTGCTCTCTTTTTCTCTCCGTGCTTTCCCTGTGCCACCAGGGAATATTGCATTAAACATGGGCATCTTTTATTAGGTCTAATTTGGTCTCATTGGAATTATTTGCATCGGCCGAGAGACTTCTCTAAGAAATATTCCTAACATAGAGTTAGCACAGAAACAAATCTCTGGGGAAGTCCATGAGAGAGTATCTTGATTTTACTATTTGAGATGGAAAGACGCCACAAATATGGATGGTATTATTCCATGAACTGGAGCCCAAGACCAGGTAATAAGGAGAAAGAGAGCCATTATTTGGTTAGCAGAAACCTGGCTCTAGAGAAATTCCCAGGAATCCACAAGAATGACTTCAGCTAAGACCCTAAGCAATAGAGGACAGGGGACCCAATCTTGACTTGCCCTGTAGTCAGACTGATGAATATCTTAAA
>JAQHUG010000015.1:8317090-8331886 GCA_028555095.1 Dicrostonyx torquatus
ATATCTGGGTCTTCGATTCTGTTCCATTGGTCCTCCCCTGTCTGTTTTTATGCTAATACCAGGCTGTTTTCAGTACTGAACCTCTGTAGTAGAGTTTGAAGTCAGGGATTGTGATGCCTCCAGGTTTTTATTGTACAGGATTGTTTTGGCTATTCTGGGTTTTTTGCTTTTTCATATGAAGTTGAGTAGCATCCTTTCGAGTTCTATGAAGAATTTTTCTGGGATTTTGATGGGCATTGCATTGAATCTGTAGATTGCTTTTGGTAAGATTGCCATTTTTACTATGTTAATTCTAGGATGTTGGACAATTTTTAAGTGCTTCTCAACCATACCGATTTCATAAATTGAGAACTCTCTACTTAGTACAGTATCCCATTTTAACAGGGTTGTTTTTTGATATCCTTTTTTTTAGTTTTTTTAGATATTATAAATCATAATCCTTTGTCAAATGAATAATTCATAAAGATATTTTCCCATCCTGTAGTCTACCCCTTTGCCCAAAGGATGTTGTTCTTTTTCATGAAAGTGTTTTCAACATTGTGAGGTTTCATTAATTATGGGGTTTGATTTTTTATGCTACTTGTTTTCTGTTCAATTAGTACTTTAAAATTAGTGCTTCAAGTTTATTCCATACATTTTTCTGTGCAATTAGTCTTTCATGTTTATTCCTTACCTTTTCCTTATTAGATTTAGGGTATTTGTTATGGTAAGATCTTTGATCCATTCAAATTGAGTTTTGTTCAAGATGGTAATTCTATTTTCATTCTTCTAAATTCAGCTATCCAATTTGACCAATGTTATCTCTTGAGTATTTTTTATTCCAGTGTGTACTTGTGATGTGTGGTTTCTTTGTCAAAAATTGGGCGTCCATATGCATGTCCTTTCTGGGAGTTTAATTCAATTCTATTGATCAATGTGTCTGTTTTTATACCAATACACTGACTGCTCTTTGTTGTACTATATCTATATAGTACAGATTGAATTCAAGTATTACAGCAACCTCCAACAAGATAATGTTGAAGATAAAGCCAACAGATTGGAATTTACACAGTCACTATGGGAAAAAATAAAAGACTCTTCCAACCATTCCTGAAACAACACAGTTGTTGGAAAAAACAAAGTATCCTGAAATTCTACCACCCACAGGCCACTCCCAATACCATACAACTGGGACCACTTGGAGAGGCAGAACTTTTCCCTTTGCCCAAGAGCAACCAAGAAACTCTCTCTCTTCTTAGATATTAATAGAACCTTATGAAAACACCTGGACTTTTACTTCACATGTCAAAAAGAGTGACAAACACATCTCCAGTTATTCTTAGAAACTTCAACTGATAGAATAACTAGTATAAAGCTACCAAAAATACAGAACTGATACATGAGAAAATACAAGGAAGAAATCTATGTTCATAGAATATCTATGCAACATAACAATGCATTCTCTTTTTAGATGACCACAAGACATATACCAAACCAGAAGGCAACATGGTCTATAAAATAAAACTGTCAAATTCTTAGAAAATATGTTCTCTGATGCTAGACACCAAACTGGAAACTAGTAATATACCAATAACAAGAAAATCCCTAAAATTCGTGAGGAAAAAAGCACTACTCTAAATCCACTTGTCTCAGAGAGCACGTATGTGAGAAATTAAAAGACAATGCATTGAACTAAAGCAAAACTTAGAAAGAAATAAAACATCATAAATTTGAACATAAAAAGCTCTTCAATCAAGAATAAAAGAATCTGTGCAACACAAAACAAGAACAATGACACAAATAATAAATATAAAAGCAGAAATAGATGAAACCAAGACACTAGCATTCACATATCTACAATGAAAAAACTTAGCTAACTGCACTGGAAAATCTAAAAAATTAACAGTCTTCTTATAGGACAAAAGGAAAAAAAGACAAGAGGAACAAGAGATAAACTGTCAATATGACAAATGAAATTGAATATACCATCCCAAACAAGCAGATTTTTAAAAATGCAAGAAGGCCCTATACTGATGCATGAGACATGAATTTGAGAACTTGGAGAAGGAAAGCAGAGTCCCACAAACAATGCCAGCACAGTTTCCTACAATGTGAAGTACATAATGTGCCTAGCCAGATAATTGTAGAAGAAATCAAAGTCCTAATTTTAAAATTTCCAAAAGTGAATGTGTAGAGAAAGATTAAAACCACAGGTCATGCCTACTAGAAGACCAGACAAACCAGCCACCTATGGGCCCCATCCACTTTCTCCCCTTCCCCACACAGAGAATCCATGCCCAGCCACAGGCCACAACTGCCAAAAGACCAGGTGAGCTACAAGCCCACAGACACTCCCCATTCTAACAGGCTCCTCAGGCTGACACCCCCTTCACAACCACAGGCTACACTTGCCAGAAGAACAGGTGGACTGTGCACTCAATTGCCAGTCCATCTTCCTCTCTTCATTGCCATAAACCAGCACCCAATTCAGGCAGACACTCTTTAATAGACCAGAGGCCACAAAGCCATCAGAAATCTGCCTCTGACTTAGGCTGGGACTACCTTCTTTATCAGAGGTCAAGCAGGGTACCAGAACTCCTGCCCTCAACTTGGGCTGAGACATCCTGCTTGACAAGAGACCATGCTGGCCATGAGAAGTTCACCTAAAATTGGATGGAGGCCCTCTGCTCATCAAAGACCACACAAGTCAGAAGACAAAAGAGGAAACAGAAACTAAGAACAAATTACCCATCTAACAAAGACAAATCTAGAAATAAGCAACTAGGCCTATAATCACCCCAAACCAAGAGGCTTAGATGTATAAGAACACAATCAATATGTCACCATGAAATACAGATATCCTACTCTAGTAAGCCCTGAATATTCTAACACAACTAAAGCATAAGAAAAAGAGTTAAAAATCAACTTTATGAAGATGATAGATGTCCTTAAAGAAGAAAGGAATAAATCCCTTAAATACATTGAGGGAAAGGCAAACAAATAAAAATGAGAAAAAAAATGAGTAAAGGCAATTCAACCGGAACTCAACTCCATATGGAAAAGCAAAAACCCCAGGATAGCCAAAACAATCCTGTACAATAAAAGACCTGGAGGCATCACAATCCCTGACTTCAAACTCTACTACAGAGCTAAAGTGCTGAAAACAGCCTGGTATTAGCATAAAAACAGACAGGAGGACCAATGGAACAGAATCGAAGACCCAGATATTAATCCACACACCTATGAACACCTGATTTTTGACAAAATAAATATCAAAACAAAATTAATCAAAGGAAATATCCACCAACATGGTATTTCAATTCTTCACATCTCTGCTCAAAACTCAAAGACATTCATGCTTGTAAATAAAACATTACTATAGCTTAAAGCATACATCCACCATTACACATTGATAGTGGGAGATATCATATCCCACTCTCACAAATGGACAAGTCATCCAGACTAAAAACAAAACAGAGAAATACAGGAGCTAAGAGGTGTTATGAGCCTAATGGCCCTAACTAACAGATGTCTAAAGAACATTGCCCCCAAAGACAAAAGACGGTATCTTCTCAGCACCTCACTGAATTTTCTACAAAATTTACCACATATGTCATCACAAAACAAGTATCAATGATACAAGGCAATTAAAATAACCCATACATCCTACCAGACCACCATGGATTAAAACTTGATTTCAACAATAACAGAAACTACAAAAAGCCTATAAACTAATTGAAACTGAACAACTCTCTACTGAATGACTATTGAATGAAAAAAGGACAAAAGGAAGAAAGAAGGAAGTAAAGAGAGAAAGAAAGAAAGAAAGAAAGAAAGAAAGAAAGAAAGAAAGAAAGAAAGAAAGGGAAAGAGAGAGGGAGGGAGGGAGGGAGGGAGGAAGAAAAAAGAAAGAAAGAAAGAAAGAAAGAAAGAAAGAAAGAAAGAAAGAAAGAAAGAAAGAAAGAAAAAGAAAAACTTCCTAGATTTCCATGAAGATGATTTCACAGCATACCTAAATTTATGGGACAAAAGTGAACATGGTTTTAAGAGTAATAGAAGAAGAAAGTTAAAGAAAGAGGAGAGGACTAAGGGAGAATGTGTGGGTATCCCTAGGAAAGGGAAATAGAATAGAGTTTACGGGTAATCTGGGGGCATGTGGGAATGGGAACCCAAGGGATCAGGTTGGGGAGGGAGGGATGGAGGGATTTAGAGAGTTTGGAGAGCTACAACTCTAATAGGTAGCCATTTGTGGGAGGTGATGTATGTGGAAACCTAGTACAGTAGAAAATTCCTGAAATATATGACCATAGCTCTAGGAAGTACTCCTAGTAGAGGAGGATGTGAAGTTGTTATCTCCATAACCAGGCTAGATTCCCAGTAGTGGGAATGGTACACCAACCCAGCCAGAAGACCTATGTTCCACAATCTATCCTTCCTGCAAGATTTCCTGGGGAAATGGTTGCTCAGAAATTGTGGGAGAGACAAAACAATGACTTTGAGGCTCAGAGTATGAGAGCGAGCTTATGCCTTACCTGCCTAGATGGCCAGGAACTATATATAAGCTGGATATCCCAGAGATCTAAGATAGAACCAAACAAGACTGGCAAAAAATAAATAAATAAATAAATAAATAAATAAATAAATAAATAAATAAATAAACAGTGACTGGAATGACTTCTAATGATAGTTTTCTTTATTCATGGATCACAGCCGAGCACAATCAACATCAGAGAGGCTTCATTCAACAACTGATAGGAGAAGATACAAAGACCCATAGTCAAACATTAGCCCCTGCTCATGGTTGCAAATGATCTCATTAAATACCATATAGGAGGTTGAAAAACACTAAATGATAGAGTACATAGGAAGTTGAAGGCTACCTGAAAATAGAATTCTATATTGTACTTTCTGCGAAGTCTTGACATAGTAGGGTGGGACACAGTGGTGAGTCAACTGATTGCTATTTTGGGGTCACATACTCTTGGAACTACTCCCTCAACCATACTTACCCATAAGTTAATTAGTTCACCAATTTGGACTTTGGTTGAATTCTTATTTTGATCTATCATTAATACCTTATCTAGGGTGAACAGACATTTATTAATATAATATAATAGCTGATAAAATATAAAATAGCAGACACAAGAAGATGGTCAGGATGCCAAAGAAACTGAATCACTCTGACTTAACTACTAGAAATGAAAATGGTTTAGTCATTTAGAAAATAATTTAACAGTTTCCTTAAAATCTCAAGATTGTACAACCTAGCAATTTTCCTATGCATAAAGCTGATAAAAGAGTATTTGTAAAATGTGAATTATTTTTATTAGTAATTCATAATTGCCCAAACAGGAACCAGACTAAATGCCCTTTGGTGGAAATTATTGAATGTACATGAGTCTGAAGTGCATACACACCAAGAATTAGTATTTAACAATAAAAGGGAATGACTGCCAATATACTTAATAACTCTGATAAAGCTCTGCAGAGTTATGCTGAAAGACAAAAGCCGAAGTATACAGGATACATAATTTCATTATGTTACATTTTTGAACTGAAATTATAGGAACAGGGAACAGATTGATGTTATACAGGTATAAAAAGAGTAGAGACATGAAGTTGTGATTATGTCTACAAAATGACAACCTGATCCACTTTATGAGCTAGAAGTGTGCAGTATTTTGACTTTATCAATTCTAATATTTAGGTTATAATATTATTCTATAATTTTGTACAATTTTATCATGAGGAAAATAGGATGACAGATAGAGAAATTCATTCAGCACTATTGTATAACTATATAAATCTAAAATGTATATTTAAAATTCTGACCTAATCCAAATATGAGAACATTGTGAAAACCAAGGTGCTGCCTGGCCCTCTCAGCTTGACAACTTTGTCCCGGGTCTGCTCCTGAGTCACACATCACACACCCATGCACTAAAATGAAGGGATGTTGTAAGGCATTAACACCACACCTGCGTAGCTGACTATAATATTTTTACTCTACATGCCCAGACTTGCCTGCTTCCAGTCTTAGATTTTGCCTTTCTGTATATAATCTAAATGACTTTCTCTATTCAAGCCACTAAACTCCACCTACACCTTTAACTTCCTTCCCAAACAATACAATGCTCCTCCTCTCAGTACCATTACAAAGTTATTTCTATTCCTCTTTCCCTGGAAAAGAGGCAAATGTCCACTGCTTCATCTAATCAGTGCTGAGAGATGTCCAAGGTAGAGGATTCACACAAAACATGTCACAGACCTAGGTCACCAAGATGCCAAAACTAAAACATTTAAAAATGAAGCGTCTCTTTCCTGTGTGGAAGGGAATCTCTTCATCCAAGGTCTTTAGTCAATGCCTGAACAGACTGGCAGACTGGACCATAATCATCTCCTGAACATTTCTTTCTTTGATTGTCACCTTTCTCCAATCAAAACCAAAGCCAACAAACAAACAATAACAATACAAAACAACATAGAGAACATTAGATCCTTTCCAGTTTTCCTGGTCAATTGAAAAAATGAGAAAATCCCAAGTAAAAAAGGAAGAAAAAGAATCACCTACACTCTTTTAATAACCTTTCAGGTTTATAACCCCTAAATTGGCTTCATTGTTTTTTGACATACATGACATCACAACAATATGGAAGAGGAACACATCCTGGTTTCACAGACTTCATTGGGGCAGTAATAAAACATAAAACAATAGTAGCTATACTTTGATTTCAGATACCAGCAATGGGCTCACTGGAGATATCTGAATGAATGCCCTTGGTTTCATGGAGTTTCCTTGATTACCTGTGTTCTATCAAACCCAAGCTACACATCTCTTGCCTTTGTCTCCAAACTAGACTTTTAGTGCTATGTGGCGGCCCAACCAAGACCCAAGGCCAAGTTCAGTCTTATCAGTTGTGAATAGTAAACTAAAGAAGGTATTCTTAAAATATATATTTCATTCACACCAACATGGAAAATAGGCACACAGTGAAGGTCAATGAAGCAATTAGCTTTTTTGTTTTTAATAATAGCAATTGCAAAATATGTGAAGGGCAGGGCTGAATATCCATCTGCACTGGAGAAGTTCACACAGTATGTGCTTCTCAGGAAGAAGCAAATCAATTATCTTCAGTTGCATAAGAACCAATCTGGAACACTAAGGCAGGTCCCTTTGCTCAGCATGGCTACAATGTGGTCTGCACTGTGTACTAGCTTGAAACATTCTCTGAGTAGAAATTGACTTCTCTAGGGTGGTAAGGCGGTACACATTATTTTAAGCATCTCTACAGACATGACAACATTCCCTAGTGCTACGACAATTATGCTTCCAATTTATGGTTTTAGTAGGAAGCCACTATAGCAGGATAATGTGGTGATAGCCCTTCAGAGACAAACTTGGGAATTCCCTGTCTCTCCTCAGGCTGCCTCATTTGAGTCAGCCACACTTTCCCAATAGTTCTACCTCTGCGGTCCCATTTCCCTAACACCTGTTCTCTCCACTTCCAAAAAGTGACTCATTTCAGTGGAAAATGAACAAGAATATGCCCAAGGTTTGAAATATTTTAAATGTGAGTGTTAAGCGAATGCAGATTATACTTAAAAATACCTGTCACCGCTCAGGTGGCATCTGTTTCAAGTGCACAAATAACCCAATATTTTGTCGTCTCATCATTCACAACTCTTAGAGAGAAAACAGAGAACAGAACGAGCAGCAAGTGAAACCCAATAAACAAATTTGGGCTCTGACAGGAGGGACAAACAGGCTACTTTAAAACCTGGAAACGTAATCACCTTGATGATTGTGTGAGGCACACGTATTGTGACAAGTATTTTAAGCCTGCTTGTTCTGGATTAGTACAGTTACTAGTTGATGTAAAATGGAAATGATGGTACCAAGAATGAAGATGGCATAGCAACTGAGCTATATAGAAGCTATGCATAAAGAACTAGGCATGAATAAATCTATGTAAACTAAGTGATGAAATAGAGCCTCTTAGGTTGCATTATTAAAACTATATACTTTATTTTAGTGATTAGTTAATACTTTGGGTAGCTAAAAATAGACTATTTAAAATATAATGCATTTTTTCTCTTTCAAACTTTATTTTCTATTCAAACAAGCAAAACAGAGATCTTCAAGGCTGCCAAGCAAGTTGCTGAAATGCATGGTTCTCTATAAGTCTATCACTACTGAACTCATATCAATATTTAGAAATTTGCTCTAGAGAGAGATTGATTTACCATATGTGGCAATAACAACCATTACAAACTCTCAATATTTCACAAACCGTGATATAAATTGACTTTACTCCACACTCCTAGATGCCATTAGGCTCCTCCCCTACCAAGGAAATTGTTTCCATGGTAACCAAAGGAGGAAGAAAAGCAGAGTGAGAAAAAAAAACAGCATAAAAGCTAATAAAATGAAGTATCTATGGAATAAACAAAATATGGGGAAGTGTTGAATGTCAGAATACTCTTGTCTCTACACTTCTACATATCTAGAGATATGAGGGTCATGCCATCTGAAATATCAGACAGGCAGGAATATTCTGCCTGAGACTGGCTTGATAAAATGACCAACACTCCCGAGGGCTGCCTGCATTTTCCAGCATCTATGAATCCTTGGTAATGGAGCCTGCTGAATCCTCTTATACCCCCAGCTCTGCAGGACCTCTGTGGACATGACTAAAATAACCCAGAATCTCGCAGCTGGAGTGGAAGCAGAGCTGCTCACAGCAGTCCCAAATCACTGCTTCTAAGATAGCTGTGGCTTGGCTGACAAATAGAAATCAATGTGGCATCCAAACTGGATGCCATACTCCAGGAACAATTATTGCTTGTCTAGTCAAGAATCCAGTCAACTGAGCTTTCATTGATTAGCATGTGATGTTTTGGTTTGGCCAGCTGAAGATCAGCCAGGTCGGGCTCCCAGCTCACACTAACCTCATTACCTCACCATTTCTCTTTTCTGAAGTAATGATGACAAAACAAGAATTTCAGTCATACAGAACTCTCCAGTGGGCACAGAGTACTGCAATCATTCCGAACTGTTGGGGCCCCAAGGAAACTCCCATGAACAAAATGTTAAGTAGTACCTGCTTTCATCTTTTTGCCTCATATTGCTTAAGTAAAATATGCAGCTAACATAATTTCATTTTTATTAGATTCTGCATATATGGGACTTTTAGAATTAACTCAGGGGGATACACATTACATATAAACATATCTTTTTAATTAATTTTTCTTTGTAATTCAAAGAAGATGTCTAATGCATTCATGGAACTATATGGGCTCCCTCTGGGGGGCAATTTTAATACCTGCAATTCTGTGGCTTGTTAATCAAAGACTTTTTTTATGCTTGTACATAATTTATGTCTGCTTAATGTTTAGGAGGCTCAAAATACAACAATATGGGGGAGGGAAGACTTACTTCTGATAAAAGATAAAACTTTGATAAAATGCCACAGAACTGAGAAATTCAAGAATATCTTTTATTTATGGAAATTCTTTATAGTTTTAAAGGGGAAATAACTGTATGATTTTCTCCTTATGTGGAAGAGAAATTTTATTTCAAATGTAGCAATGACCGGTATTCTCCATCTCAGAACATGAATTTTCTGTAAAATTGTAGTTTGATAGAATTTGTTGTGCTTCTTATACAAATAAAACTGGGTATATGTTCCTGGGAAAATTTCCATGCTGTGTGGTTTCAGCCTGAGATGAAGTTCACTGTGTCAGCTATGGGACTCCATTTCTTTTCTTTCTATTTTGTTTATGTGTTGTCCTGTCATTAAGCTCAGTTTCCTACAGAGCATCACCAAATGACTAGAACTATGAACAGGGACCAGCCTGTTGTCTTCACAGGGAGGCTCTTGATCTTTCAGATTTGTGTGTGTGTTTGTGTGGGCATTTACACACATACATGTGTATTCACAGTTGGATATACTCACACTGTTCCTTGTTGTAGCATCTCTCTCTGAACTTAAAATGGTTGCCCTACAATGAAAGGCAAGAAAGATTTTAGTGAGGCGTTTTACATATCCATCTCTTCCAACTCTGTCCTTACTCAAAATATAACATTAATGAAAAATAAAAAAACAGGAAAGTTTGATATAATATGGACAGGCTAAAAAGAAGGATTAAGTCATACGAGATAAATTATAGAGTCGTGTGCCTGTGGATAGAGTGACTTCTCAAGGTTTCGGGAAGTAGTAATGGTGAAAGTAACAGGTTAGTGTGATGTGGGAGCCTGGCCTGGCTTATCTGCAGATGTCCAAACAAAAGCATAACATGCTAATCAATGAAAGCTCAGTTGACTGGACTCTTGACTAGATAAGCAATGATTTTTTTTAATGGGTCTTTTGCTTGTATATGAAGGTTTTCAATTTTGTGGTTTTGTGGGTTCTCTCTCCTCCTCTATTTGCTTGGAATTCCTGCTTTGCCCTATTCTGTGCTGCAATAAGCCCAAAGCAGATTCTTTATTAATCAATGGTATTCACAGCATACAGAGGGGACTTTCACATCACATTAGGAGTCATTTTATTTCTATGTTCCTCTAGCAGAACAGTAGTGTTTTGTTTTCCCTTAAGCTCATGGCCTATCTAGTGTCAAGTTATTGGCCACCCAAACAGTGCCATACATGGATTCTGTCTCAGGGTCTGGGCCTTAAATACAATCGGACAGTGGTTGTTTATTCCTATAATGTTTACACCACTATAAATCTTTCCATTGAGCATTTGAATTTCAAGAATGGAATTCATATTATCACACTTGGCAGCAAGTACATTAACCCACTCTTCTTACTTGTCAGACCTGTATTAGTTTATTTAATTATCAAAGACAGTTTTATGCAGAGTGCTAAATAATAACCATGTGTCTAAAACTTTAAACCAGGGACATAAATCCATAAAAATTAATTGTGCTACTGCCTTTTTTGTTTCTGTCTGGTGTCACTGGGCCAATCAGATTCAAAGAGATTACACCTCTCTTTCAGAGTATTAGCAGGGTCACATTGAAGAGGCAAAGATATTGGGGTATCAGAATTTATGGTCTATAGAAAATTGACTAAAAATAACAACCATTATGATAATTACTTTAGAGGTGAGAAACTACCTATGAAGAGATACCGCAACCTACTCAAGGTCATGCCAAATGAATGGGTAGTGGTGCTGAGATCAAAATACAGGTTTTGGATATGGAATCATTACATTTTCAAAGCAGGCTACTGCAGGGGGCTGCAAAAACTGACTCCATGGGATTCTAAAGCACTTTGTTACTGTCCACCTCTGCATTGTGTAATAATATAATGAAGTAAGAGTGGATGATGAAAAGGTATTGTCTAACTTGAGAAGGATATTCCCATTTGAACAACAGTTATCTACAATTCTGCATTTACTTATAGAAATTATGCATGTGTGAGTATAGGGTCATGTGTCTCTTAGTTATGTGTTTTCATTCTGAGAAGGGTGCAGTTAGACAATTTTATTGTGCAAATATGAAGTGCACTTACATCAATCTTTCTATAGGTCAATGGCTCCATGTGGACTCTTAGTATGATCAAGATAAGTGATACGAGTGAAATGTATGAAACTTGTCAGGGTTTAGGCACAGTATATTCTCTAAGACTATGTTTTTATATGTAGGAGGACACTTTAAAAACACAAAGAACAATGCATTGAGTATAGGAAACAGCAACTTAAATATCGTTGTGATGGCAAGTGTCGCATGTGCTGTACTTCTAATGCAATGGGAGTACAAAAGCTTTGCCTATATCCATATCACCACAAGAAGCTCAGTGATGCCTTATGGTGCCACCCCAGCTAAGATGTTCTAACTTAGATGGTAAGTTTTAATAACATAAAATATTTTAATCACGTTAACATTTTATGGGATCACCACTATAAAAATGATGCGTGGTTCACTGACTTATCATTATCTATTGTATTTTCCCATTGAACAAACCATCCAGATAAGTTAGTTCAAATAAGTAACTGGATTTATGTGTGGTTTTTTTCAACAAAACAAAAATAAAGTGAATAACATCTAACCCAAAGTGTAAGAGTAAAGATAATTCAACAAAGGTGAAAGAATCAATTGATTTAAAGAATTTTTCACTTTTTATATCTATTTATCATAATTTTTATTAGGTACGTGTGATGGTTATTCTTAATTATCACTGTAACTTGATTTCAGGTTCCCTAAGAGAAACAGAGTGGGCCTGAGAGAGCATTTCCAGATAGAATTAACTGAGTGGGAAGACCTCTTTGGATGTAAGTAGTATCATGCTATGGACTAGAAAAGCAGAGCAAATAAGGAAGAAGAGATGGTTAGCTGACTCCTAACATTCCTCAATGTCTGCTTACTGAGCATGGGTGTTATGAGACCAGCCACCACATGTTCTTTCTGCTATGATTCCCTTCTATTGTAAATTTTATATCCTGACTCACGAGTCAAAGTAAACCTTTTCTCATTGAATCACTTCATGGTAGGCATTTGAACCCAGCAACTTGAAAAGAAACTACTGTAGTACTCAAATCCGTAAGAGTCTAAGTCTAATTTTTTAAGAATTTAAATCCAATTGTATTTTATACCATTTCCCCGAGTCTATTGGAATGTTTATACTGTGATGAAACTTCAATGAACATCTGACTGTTCAAAAAGCAGACCGCAACTAACCTTTATTACTTTCATACCTCTTTGTTCAGTTGTTCTTTCGTTTGCTTGGTTATCCCACTCCTCATTTCTACCATAATTAGAACTGTAGATCATTTTCACCCTGCCAGCTCCCCTTGGGACTTAGTAGTCTATTTGTCTATAGCCTTCCTTATTCTGTAGTCTTCGTTAAGAAATTCAAGACCTAGACTCTTCCTAAAATATGATCCTTATTTTTGCTCTATAGCACTGAATAGGGGGTAGATCTGATAAGGAAACATTAATTTTATCACCATAAGAAAGTCATTTATCATGTGCTTGATAGAGAAAATGGTGATATTAGAAAACCTTCCAAACAGGGAGTGGAACCTAGATGGAGCATGGAAGGACCATTCAAGGATATCTTGCCCTATTAAAAAAGGAATCAAAAAGGAGCAGATAGGTACCGGTTTTCAGATACTAAAGTTGCACAAGACACACTTATACTGAGAAAGAAATATCCATGAGAGAGGAAGTAAATGGCAACTTTACCACTCCTGAGACTTTATCTTGGTTTCCAAACTTTCCCAGAAGGCTGGCTATTCTGCCTTGATCTCCTCTGATGTTGCCACATTCCAAGCTATTTCCTTGGCTTATCACTCTGTGCTTAGAAATCTAGTCTGTCCCTTATGAAAACCTGTGAAGGCTTCTCTCTGAAATGTTTTCCTTTTATACTTCTGACTGATTTCTACATCTTCTCCAGTGCCCATTCACAGGCACCTTCTTAAGGATGATTTCCCCACTGTTCTACTGAAACCTCCCACCCACTCTTCAAAGTCCTGCTCAGCCTGTAACTCTACTTAACTTTTTCCATAATATTTATCGTTTTGTCATACAGTAAATGATTTTCTGTTTTTTCATTGTGTATTTCATTTGTTTCTTACTTTGGAACTTAGAGTATAAGAGGGCATACATTTTATTGCAACTTATGATTGTGGGAACATGGAAACATAGTCATTGTGTTTCTTTCCTCCTACTTTGCTAGACATTCCATGATAAATCTTCACGGACTGGGTATTTTGAACACAAATTTATTCTCCCATAGTTCTGTAAGCTAAGACTCTAAGATCAAGGTGCTGGCAAGTCTGGCTTCATAAGAACCCTCTCTCTTTACTTACAGATGGCTGCCTTCCTGTTGTGTCCTTACTTGTTCTATTCCTACTGAATAGAGAAAAGCTGCTTCACTCATCTAGCAAAATGTGATAGAGCTTGAGAGGCAGGTCTGCGGTAGTCATATGATGCTTTCATTCTTATTATTTAGAAGCCTTACCACCATGCTCAGAAACTTGCAGAAGCTTATTTGAAAAAGAAAATAAATGACTTTTGAGGCTTCAGCTTGGGACTCCAAAGGCCCAGCAATGAGATCTTACTGAAAAACTATAGTCTCCACTGCAGAATTTTGTGAACATAAGCAAAATTCTATAGCTTATCACAATGTTTGCTAATGATGGTCTATTAATAAATATTTTCTAAACCAAATGATCATTTCATATAATAAAAGACTCTCAGAAACATCTTGTAATATCAGAGAAAGCCATTCCTCTTTCTACATCTCTTGTTACAGAACTTCCATGCACCCAGTAATTCCTTTCACTATTAAAGCATCTGTGCAGATGCCCAATGCTGAACTATCAATGAAAATAAGCTGTACAAAATGCCTACCCTGAAATAAGTGCCTGTCTCTGGCACATGTTCTATTCAATACTGGACTTACCAAAGTAACTAGTGTTACTGTTTGGTTCTGTGGTCAGAAAATTGTTCTTTCAATTTCTAAATCCCAAAGCAAACAATTTAGAGATGTTAGAAGAAAGTGAACAGAAAAGAAATTTCCAGTTCTTTTGTTGTCTTATTGCAACTAGCATATTCTATTTAATCACATCCTCTTCTAGAAGATATCAACTATTTAAAGAGAAATCCATTCCTGGCATCCGAATAAGAAATAAAGAGCAAAGAATACAAAAATTTCTAATTTTTGAAGATTAACCATGCTCTTTATACTGTATAATAGAATTACTCAGGGCTCTTATGGAAACCCCTGTAGTATTGTTCCTTTAAATGGATGCTCTTAATACAGCATATGCAGCCAGGTGGTGGTGGTGCACGCCTTTAATTCCAGCACTC
>JAQHUG010000015.1:8335111-8349581 GCA_028555095.1 Dicrostonyx torquatus
GCTATTTGGGAACCTGTTCTATATGGATGCACATCTTCTTAGACCGAGATGGAGGGGGGGAGGGCCTTGGGCTTCCCATAGGGCAGGGTATCCTGCCCCATCTTAAGGAAGCAGGGGGAGGGCGGTGGGGTGGGGAGGGAGCGGGAGGGCCGGGAACAAGGGGAGTAAATGTAAAATTTTCCTGTAATAAAAAAAAATCAAATGTGAAAAAAAATGAAAGGGAGCTTTGTATACTTTGATAGTCAGTCAGAAAAAAACATAAATCTTAAGGGCCTAACATTTTTATCTTGAAGAAAAACATAATTGGACTGAAGGTTATTTAGTGAGTATTTTTGAAAAAGCCAAACAACAGCTTTTCAACATAGTCTGCATTAAGTAGCTTCAAAATGATCCTTGAAAATTGTATCTGGCAATGGCTTAGTGGACACAGCCCCAGCATCTTATCGTATCCTCCTATATTTTAGATTTCATTCACAAAATTGTTTGGATGTACTTAGGGTACTTTTACTTGAATTTTTATTTATTATTTAACACAAATCCAGTCATTTCATAGTTATCACTGTAAAACTTCCACAACTGGTTTATACCAGTTCTGATTTGACCTACATCTTCTATGTTGGGCTTTGAAGAAAATTAAATAATCAGTAATCTGAAGTACCAAAAGCAACAGAACTTCTTCAAGTATATTTCTTGTCACATTGTTAAGAGTACTCCTTTTACAACCCACACACCTCACATTATCATTCTTAAGGGTATCTAGAGGTTTTCTTCTCAGCATTAAAAGAGTTGAATTCAGTGATGGCACTTCGGAGGGAAAAAAAGTGTCCTTTGTCCAACTCTGGCTGTAATCCAATAAAAAATTCTTTGGACAAAAGGAAAGAATCGCAGGTTCCTAGAGCCAGCTCTTACATATTGGTTCTTCACTATTTGGGACGAACTCTGACTTTGAGCTATAAGTCTGTCTTATGAAAATGATTGAAGAATTAGATCAGATTATATGTATCATGTGTTTACTATCTTTGTATTAAGCTTCTCTTAAATATAATTACTTTGATTAAGTTGAACTTTCTGAAAAAATAGTTGCACAAAATGAGATAAAGCTGTGTCCATTGAATATTGTGTTTGGCATATTTCATTTTAGTCTTGTTGCATAGTATAAAACATAAGACATGACTACAATATTATCAGTTCAGTAAGTGATTTTTTAATTCAGTTTTCCAGATTGCAGAGCACTTTTTACACATAACCATGCATATTAACCCTGTAGAGTATTTTGGCTACTCACCTTTCCATCTATGTTTATATTAAGATACAAGGATTTTCAGTATGTTTTTTTCAAATTCTATTCAAAATAAAAACACCTATCTCACAAAAGGAATCATGAGGAGGCTACTCAAGGCATCTTGTGAGGATAATTGTAAGTTTAGATCTTGAACACAAAGTTTGTGTTATGACCTCCAGTTTCACATTAGTGAGAAGTGCTGAGACCCTTCCTAGGTAAGTCCTATTTAAAGGTCATTAGAGGTGGATCTTTGAAGGCAACTGTGAGAACCTCTTGCATTTTTGACTGAGGATATTTTGTTCATCATAATTCCTCCACTATAATGTGCCTTGTTACCTTAAAGAAACAGAATCAATATATTATAAACTCATACCTCTGAAATCATGAGCCAAAGTCAGTGTTGTCTCTTATATGCTGATTACTACAGGTATGGTCACAACAGGAGAAAGCTGGCAAAAACTGATATACAGACATATACAGACAATTGCCACATTATTATTACATTATATGATCCAGCAAAATCAACCTTCCATAACAAAAAACCCTGTAGTTATCTACAGTTGTCCCCTTGTTCCAGAATTCCTTCATCATTTGACAAGTTCCTACCATGCTTTTAATACAACTTAGCTCTCATCCTTTCTAAATATCTTAATATTTCAGAACTGGCATAAAATTTTATAGTTCACATGTTAATCATCCTGGGAATGCTTGCACTAGCATGCAGTGGGAAACCTTATCTTCTGTCCGTCATCATACTACTCTTTGTAAAGGAAGAAGAAACTTCACTGAAAGCCTTGAAAACATCGAGCCTTTCAATATGCAAAACTATGCTTATTGGACTTTAGTCTTCTTTTACATTACCACTTTCCTACTTAATTATGATGCATGTCACCTAAAAGATCCAGGAAACTCTTCTCTATTAAATGATGGAAATGGACACAAAGCTTTCCCTATTTTGCGTGTGTGTGTTTGTGTGTTTGTGGGTCTATAGGCCAGAAGTCAAAACTGAGCATCATTTTCAATCATTCTCCACATTATTTTTTACAGTAGAGCCCCTCACCAGACCTGGAGTTCATTGATTCAACAAGACTAATTGACTAGTCTAGGAATACCTGTGATTCTCCAGTACCAGGAATAAAGATGCCCATTGCCTTCATATCGTATTTTTGTATAGGCACTGAAGATCTGAACTCTGGTCCTCATATCTGTGCAACAAACCCTCCACCCATTGACCTATCTCTTTTGTCATCCATTTATTGTTTGTTTGTTTGTTTCCAGGGATTATCTCTAAGATTCAGAATGCAAATTTAGGACAATTCCACGCTAAGAAAATTCCTTTACTTTTAAATTCTAATATTTAATTTCTTGGTCCTAAAATAAATGTTTGAATTCAACTATAAAGGAAACCTTTTGTAAGTTTGCTAGTTACATATAAAACCAAGACTTTACCTGTACAATCCACTCATGTTTCTTGTGGAATAATGCTTCCAGGAGTGATCATTAATATGGAAGACTGAGGGATTTCTGGCTCCCTGTTATACTAGAACACAATAACAACAAATGACCATGCTTGTAGTATTCACTCTACAGATTTCCACTATTGTATTTACCAATTTACTGAATAAATTAGAATTATCAACTAAAATTTATAAATGACTTTTCATTCATTTATGATTCCAGTAATTGTATTTGATTCAAGTAATCATACCAGTGCTTTTCACACTATTCCAATCAGCATAATTTAAGAAATTCTGGTTCCTGTGAGCCCATTCACTGAAACCCATGAATATGTCTGACCTGAAATGCAGAGACAGTGAGACACATGTCATATTTATTGGGTAGGAGCTATGAGAAAGTCATAGTAGTTCCTTTCAGACCCTTTAAATAGCTTCTGTTATTATTATAATATATGCTCAGTGGAGATCATGTAAAAGCTAAGGGCAAGACAGTAAGTCTCTACTATTATCATTATTTCTTTTCCTATGGTTAAGTTTTTTCATAATCTATCTGTTTTTGAAAAAAATAAAAAAAAAACGAGGCCAACTGGGGTTTAACCTGCATTTTTTCAAATCATTTTTAAATGACTAGAAAAGCAAGTCAGGGCAACATTCTAAGGCATGCATCAAAACGCAGAACACCTAAGTGTCTACACTAATACACGGCAAATATAGTTCACCACAGGTAAATGCAAAATAATGAGCTTTGAGGAAAGAAAATAAAATTGGAAGATCTGCTTAATGGAGAGGTTCGGCTGCATGCTGATTAGAAACACATTTGAGAAGTTGCTGAAAAAATTGTATCCATTTAGCCTTTAGCTCAACATAGAATTGCAGAGATACCAAGTTAAATCACTAAAAACAAACTACTGTAAATCAAAGGCAGAATTACTGTTATAAAATATAAGTATACATTTGCCCCCAGAAAACGCAGAGCATGGCCACTTTGTTTTCGAATCAAGCCATCAAAAGAGTTGAAAATGGACCAACTGCTGCTTCCAAAACAACTCTGAAGTTCAAAGCAAGTTCTGTGAAATTGAAAGACAGAATTATCTACAAAAGTAGTAAAATTACTGCACTGGAAACAAACAGAAAAGTAATGAGACTCTATGTCACAATAACAGAAAAGGGGAAAGAAGTATAAAACATGTTTCACAAAATTACATAAATGTGAATGTGTTTTTAAAATCCTCTGAAGCAAGATAATCAGTGAAATGAAGATACAATTAAACACTTTACAAGACAGATTGTGGAATCCTGAAGGAAACACATTACACTACATCAAGAAACCAACAAATCCAAATTAAGTATTAGCTTTTCAACTTTTGAAATGACACTGACAGATTTTAATTCCATGAATGAGCTGTCCTGTTAGCCCAAGACAGCTTAAATAAGGGCTTATTTACAAGGCACTCAAGAGTACCATGGGTATAAATGTGAAAATATTCCAAGTTTTACTTAATTTACACCCAAGCAACTGAAATGCACTCCAGAAACACATAACTCACAGGGAAGAAGCTAAAAAAAAAAAAAAGAAAGAAAAGAAAAACTCTAATATATGGTCATAAATATTTGACAGAATTGGATTTTGATTAATAAAGATGTTAAATTTTCCAAGAAAAAGTGTATTTCACCAATCTCCAGTTATATCAAATACTTATTATTTTCTAATTTTAGAAAAAGTGTATTACTGGTTAAACATAGTTCAAAACAATCTCCAAAATCACTTAACAAAACACTTCCATTTAGTTTTGTTTTCTGAAATATTTTGTAACCTTTTAAGATCTTGTCGGAATTCTCATTTTGCCTTTTAATCTTTACCTATAGATGAGATGGTTTATATTTGTCATAATTACTGTGTCTTTATAAGATACTCAGTGAAAGGACCTGCGCACGACTAGGCACTCTCTTCTGGACCGTGAATTAGCCACAGAATATACCCAAACACAGAAGAAATATCAATTTCTAAGACATAGAGATCCTTTATTAAGCAAGACGAAAGACAAGGTGGATGAATCTGAATCAGGCAGAAACAGCAGCAAATGGCTTTGCAGGAGGGACTTTTAAAGGGGAAAAGGGGGAGGCCTGTGTTAGGGTCAGCTGGGATGAGTTGGTAGGTTTTGACTGAACGTGTTAGTCGTGATAGCCAAATAGAAAATTCCGAAAGCTGGACCTTGGTGATCAGCCTTAGGAATGAGTCAGAAATAAGGAAGTGGCCAAATACAGGAAGGGCCCCTGATGACCAGCTTTAAGAATGAGGAAGTGGCTAAAGAAGAGACTCAATGGTTTGCAAGAGAGAAGGAAGGGAGGAAGGCAGGGTCTGTTGGCACCATGTTTGCCATGCTTGGGCCTGTTAGAGCCCTTAACTATGTATACTGTTAAATTCATCATTAGAAATGCATTTTCCATGGAGATGTAACCCGACTCATCATAGTACTCCAGAAGGGCAGGGTACTGTTCCACACTCAACTTCCTCAAGTTGGTTGTGTGGTGCAAAAGGTCCTTCAGGGTGGACATGGAGAAGTCATTGTCATACAAGTTAACCTTAGAGAGCTGTGAGCACTGATTGAGGGCAGGGTCCATAAAGAGATTATCCCATCTTTGCCCTGAGCTCATGGATACACTCAGAGCAAGAAGGCTGCCCAAGGGAATCTCCTTTCTACCCATACCTGGTTCTTTAGTCATGTGCACCACAATTCCAATTTAAGGGAGCAGTATAGACACTTCCTGTGATAGGGACTACAGAGGATCAACGTCCTGTGTATTCAGGCCTCAGGGCACTGGGATCTATGTGAGATGGCTAAAGGAAAGAAGAAAACATGGGGCAAAGAGAACAGGATTGTGTCCTTTATTTTTCTTCCACATTTGAAATTTTCTTTTTATTTGATAGCCTCATGTATTCTAGGCTGGCTTGAATTCTTTATTTTATTTCTTGCCTCACTGATAGTACCACCATGAGCCACAATGTCCAGCTTGCTTATCACGTGTCTGTAGGGTTGTATTCCTATGGACTCTCAAACTCTGAAGTAGCCATAGTGTGTATAAAGATGTTCAATAAATATGTCTCTACTGGTATAAAACATTTACTTTAAAAAAATTGTATTTTATTGTATTTTGCATCTTTACTTGTGGTCTCTGCACTGATTTATTTAAAAAAAAATTCCCTAGGCCTAGACATTAGCTTTCCTGTATAGTAAGACATCAATGAAATATTTATTATTGCTCTGTTGAAAAAAAAGAAATGCATTTTCCACAATGTTAATTAGGCTTTGTTACTTATTTTTATATGAATTTCTTTTTTATATTCATGTTGTGTATTTACTATTATCAATTAACTAACTAAAACAATGTGGATGATAACAAACAGCCTTCAGTGTATACCTATGCAACAGCCTGATAAAGGTAAACCCCAAACAACTTGATGTTTGAAGAAAAGATTTGATTCAGTCCTACATTGATCCAGATGTTGTTTCTCCATTATCTTCTTTATAAGAGAAAGCCTGTCCCAAGAAATCTATGTAGCAGTTTATTCTAACTCAGATCAAAAGTGGAATGGCTCTGCCGTGCTCCTCTACATGGGGTGTCATGGGTACGTCAGTCTACAAGTGTTTCTTTGGATTATAACACAGCCTTTTTATCAGAAAATGTCACTGCATGGATACCATACCTGAATTAGCCATAGTATCTTAGGATGGCCCTGAACAGAAAACCCCAATAGTTGAATTCTCCTCTTCCCATTTACCCATTAGGTTCTGTGTGTTCAGAAAATAGGCAAAAATGACAGAAGAGTGAAGGGAAAGAAAGGGACATTGAGGGAGTATCCGCCTCTGTTTCTTAGACTTTGTCTTGAGAAGGTTGCTCTACATTTTTTCATGTTTATGATCTCTCTGTTTTCTTCTCATTTTCTAAATCTTTTCTACAAAAGAAACATTGTACTCATCCTCTAGGGATCCAAAGTGTGAACCAGAAGTGTGTTAACCCAACGTCTTCAATAGCAGCCTCTTTCAAGAATGTGCCAGTTACTGTTACAGTGTCTTTTAAGATGGATTCCTCAAATACCATCCTATGCTTCTGTAGGGACTTGGCTTCCTGAGACAAGACATCTGTGTTCTTTCAGATGATTTAGCTAATGAATGTGGTGTGTTAAGGCCATTTGCACTTCCCATTATTATCCCAATAGCACATTATTATGAGAAGATAGAAAAATAAAACTAATTCCAATAAAAAGTATCAAGAAAAACAAAAGGTGCGACTAAGTCACTGGCTACTATGCCTAGAGAAGCATTAATAGAATCCTAAGAGGAGATGAAGGTTTGTTGTAGGAGGCTGCTTGTTTGTTCCCAGCTTGATTGTTTTGTTCATCCCCAAAACAATCACACAGAAACCATATTATTTGCAATACTGTTTGGCCTATAGCTTAAGCGTATTTCTGGCTAACTCTTATATCTTAATTTAACCCATATACCGGATAAAGTTCCGTCTGGTGTCTGTCTCTGGTGAGGCTACATTGCGTCTTTTGACTCTGCCTTCTTTCTCCCAGCATTCAGTTTAGTTTTTCCCACCTCACTCTGTCTGCCCTGCTATACTATAGGTATAAATCAGTTTCTTTATTAACCAATGGTATTCATAGCATACAGAGGGGAATCCCAAATCAAAGGTGAAGGGGAGACATTGAAATATAAATTTTATCCAGGAGGCCATGAGAGCCAGAGCAAATCAGCAGATAGTAACATGGAGAATGAGTTGGAAGAAGGAAGACCTTAGATAGTAAATAGAAGCAGTATTATATTATTAAATAATACATTTAAATATTTATGGTCTGTACTACTAAGTCTAAAAGTTATTCATAAACTTAGAAAAATTTGATTTTCTTCTCCCTTTAGAACTGTGCAAAATTTTAATGATCTTCTGTGGTTATACTGAATGAGAGAAATTTACATTTTAAGTCCAATTCTAGTGAAACCACATGTTGATTAAGAAGAAATGTATGTTGTCTTTGAAAATGAAATCAGACATTTAATTACAGAGACAAACTATAAACACACAAGATGAGAAACCTGATGTGGTCTTTATATAGCTCAAACATGTTTAACCAGATATTACACACTGGTGTTCATAGGATTGCATATTTTAAAGAAATACAAGGGCAGTAGATATTATTCTGTTAGACTTTATTATAAAATTAAATATGTATTAATCTACAACAAAACTCACAAGCTGACAGGTGTCTTATTGCTTCTTAACAATTATCATTTACAATTGAAAACACAGATTCCATACATTCACTGAAATTTTAGATGACATTTATGGAAACAAACTGTTTTGTTCAATGTAAACTTTGATAATGAGCAATTAATGTTTAGCAATTGGGGAAATTTCTGAAAGTAAAGAAGCAAGCACATAATGAACCTGAGTCTATGATCTGTGTGCTTCTCCCCATGTGGAACATGTTCATTGTGGTGTTTCATGTTTCACAAAATTAATAATATACATATTTTTCTTATTGAACCTATTTTGTAGATGGAAAAACTCACTACAATTCCTTCTTCTCTTTACATGCTTGTTGCTGTTGTGGCTATAAGGCAAAGGTATGCTCGGCATAACATTGGGATCCCCTCAGAATATAGACATTACCTCCTTTCTCCTATATCCTATACATGTTTTCTGCCACAGAAACATGTTCCTTACAAACATGTGTTCTGCTAGAGACAATCCATTTGAACTCTACATAGAAATGAGTCTTGAACATCAGATTCAAAAAGAAAAATTGCAAAAGCATCTCTCAGTATTTTTAAGTAAAGAAATTTTGTTTTGTTTTGTTATTCTGATTAAAACTGCATTTCTCTTTAGTCACTATTCGTTTTGAATTTTGAAGTTATTGTATGATTGCATCATTTCCTTATTCCCTTTCCTCCCTCCAAACCCCGTCACTAAAAGTTCTATATACATATGTGAGCTCCTGTGCATGGACACATACTTCATACATGCATGTCTAATGAGAAGACAAGAATAAAGATATCCAGAAATGCCAGTAGGTTACACCGTCCTGTAACCAACAGGCAAGCATCATTGAAAAATAGAAGTTTCATTTTTTTGTTTGGTTTTTCACCTAAAAACAAACTGAATTCCCTGTATTGCGTTTTCTAAAGAGAATTAATGGGGAAAGTGCATTCTAAGTTCAAATCGTAGTTGGCAAACAATCGTTGTTACAATATTAAAGGCACTGACTACTGCTGTCGTGTTATCTCCATCGGTTTACAGAAGGTGCTAAGTAAAGAATAAACAGAGTGAAGGGATGAAAGCTCACACACTACTCCTGTTTTGTTAAATTACTAGCTTAGATTAGTCTTGCCTTGTGTCTTATATTTTACAACATGAGGATAATTTCTTCCCACTCTACTTTAGAAACTGTTTTTGTAAGTCACACATATGTAAAACATGCTATGATAGCTATACACCATTTCCACAAGTTGCTGTTGTCTAAGTACTTATTGCTCACTGAGCCACTTTGTACTAGATATGGTTTGTTAAAGGGATGTTCTTTTAGCCACAGTGTTTACACTTTGGTGGTACCAAGTGCTTTCACCATGTAAGAACAATTGTGACCCCAAAGGTGTAGATCTATTAACTCAACAGCAGAGATAAATCTTATAAGAACAAGATAATAAATAGCAGTCTCTTGTTTCTGACATTTGTACTTAAAACGTCTCTGTGCACACATAATGTCCCTTTCTTTTACTTCTCAACTGTAGGTTCTTCGAACTCTACTAAGCATCAACAATGTCTTTCCAGACTCACATATCTTATGTCTAAAGACATAGGTGTCCTTATTGAAATAGATTCAAATACAGGACTTGCAAACAGGCTCTGTGAATGCAGCAGTAGGTGAGACTTCTATAGAAAAATAAACTGGCTTTGGCAAATTCATGCTTTCTCAAAAAGATCAATTCAACTTTATTCAAAGTTACCAAATATCTCTAATGCCCCAATACCAGAAACACGGATTTATATTTGTGTAAAATCTGCTGACTTTATACAGTGGCAAAGCATTCATAATTTAAAAAACATGCTTTGAAATACGGAAGCCTCCACTTCAGGCAGGCAGGTTTTAGTTCTGATTTTATAGCAGCCACAAGAAAAACTGAAAAACACTAGTGTTTGGGGATCAAGCAAGGGAGGAGGAAGACTTAATTTAAATGATCCACAGGAAAGGAAAAGAATGAGGATGGGTCAGGGGGAGGAGTGGATTACAAATAAGGGGTGGCCAGCAGTGTCAGATGGCTTGGAGAGGTCAAGTACAATGAGCCCTGGAGATGGACAATTAGCAATTAGGAGGTCACTGGTTACTTTGGCAAAAGCACTTGCAGAGCAGCAAAGCAGAAGCTACATTGTAATGGGCTGGGAAGGAGTGGGATGTAAACGAGAGAGACAACAGGCATAGATATATCCTTGCAGACATTTGGCAGTGAAGCTAAGCAGGAAGATAATGTACTATGTTGAGAGAGTAAAGAACAAACAAAGCTGCTTTTATTACATTTTATTGAAATATAACACATATGGGATATATGTACACACAAATTGTTAAGTGTATAGTTTTGAGGAATCTCCCAAGACAAACTTCTGTAATCAAGAAGAAGGCACAGAATCTTCCCCCAGTTCTCCCCAACTTCCCCACTTTCTTTCTCATTGTCAATAGTTAACTGACACTGGGACCTAGAACATCTCCAAGTCTTGAAGAAATGAGAGGAATGGCTCAATTAGTAAAGTGCTTTCTGCTAAGGACCTGAGTCTGGATTTCTACCACCCACATGGAAAGCAAAGCACAGTAGCAGAGCTATTGACCTTGGCACTTGCTGGGTGGCAGGGCAGATGAGTGCAGAAGGGAAGATCTCCGGAGCCCTCCAGGTGGCTAATCTTGCTGAATCAATCATCAATGAGTTCCAGGCTCATTGAGAGACTTTACTTCCAAATGTACGATAAAGTATAATTTAGGGAGACACTTTAGGTCAACATTTCTTCTTCACATGCATCTACACAAATGTGTATACACACACACACACACACACAATAAAACTTTAGAGAAAAGATAAATAACACTAAGAATGTTTTTAAAAGCCATAGAAAATCATATTATTTTATGTGTACTTAGAATTTCATAGATATGTTTACATGTATACACATATATACAGTTTAAATGAAGTTATTTCACTCACGTCAATAAAGCTTCATCAAATGCCATAGACAATTTGACAAAACACCCAGTGCCAAACATGGAAATCATTCTTTCAAGATTTTGATCAAAAAAGTCCAAGAGTCACCCAAAACAATACAGGTTTCTGATATTTATCTTGGTGGCCTCTGAAAAATTAATGATAAGACCTTATTGTTGTATATGCCACATACTTCAGACACTGGACTTAAAGGAATAAAGATTGAATCCCCTCCCTGAGGAATAACTCTCATAGTACCAGGAAGATCTATGCAAGTTGCCAAGGGAGAAAAGCAACCAATAGTCCTATCCAGTTTTAATGTCTACAAACCACAACAATGGCCAGAAATAGCAAGATATCCTGAAAGGTACATTAGTGGTACTGATGTCCTGAAGACAACTAAACAGCCATGTAGTGGGACAAAAAGCCCACTCAATAGGGAAGAATTCATTCCTGGTACCATAAACCTGCATCTATTAGGGTAATGGACCTTAGAACAATACCTGGTACCATCATTTTCCTAAGCTGGTAGGATTTCTAATCATATTCTGAAAACTTATAATTAATACCTATAACCTTATAACCTTACGCCTTTATACACTTATACCTTCATATCCTTATGTCCTTATATCCTTAATTCTGGGTTTAGCAAGTTAATGCATCATACTTTGTCTAGGAAACCATATTTTTCAGTGTACAGATTGATTGGACAAAGGGGGATGTATAAATGCATGGACATAGATCAAAGCATTAGGATGTTTTTAATAATTCAGAAATAATACTTAAAATTTAAAATAATTCCATAATAATTGAGAAGCAAGAAGGTACAGATTCAGGATGATTTGGACTTGTATTCAACTGAAGATGGATGACAGAGCCTAAAGAGAAGGAGACAGGTTTCTGAATTCTAATTTGAATGATATAGGAATAGAGCTAGTAATTCTGCTGATCAAAATCAGCAAATCTAAAAAGTAAAGCCCAGAGATTGTAGGCAAGGGGGATAGAAGAATCACATTAAGTATTAGAATTCTATAATTAAAGGTAAGTGATAAAACTGAAAATATGAATTAGAATTTTGGGAAAGAAATCCTGAAGCACATAGAGTTGGAGATCAATAGTATTCCTCATAGAATTTTATCATGTGTGTCGATTAAACACTTGAAAAGTAACTATCCAAAGTGGTTGTGCTGTAAGGAGAATCTTCATGGTGCATTTTGCAAATTAAAATGTGTAAAATGTCTCATTAGCAATTTTATTGACTATAGTTTAAAATAAAAATATTTTTGTCTACCTTGGACCAGATGACATTTATCATTAATATGCTTTACTGATTTTATATTAGTTTGGGGTTTTTCCTAGCAGATAGTAGAAAATTTAAATATGATTCTGTGGTTTATATTACAACTGGGTTAACATCTTTCCTTTACATTCTTTTTTTAGCATATTATATTTTATTGGGCAGTATTGAACTAGTGTACTTATAGAAAAATAATTTATTCAATTTGATTTTTTCTTTATCAGCTATTTTGTTAAATTTTATGTTTTCTAAAACATTACTGAATGTACGTTGTAGCTAACAGAATTAGCATAAAATATCAAAACAGGTCATTTCTATAGAGAAATAGCCATGTGCTCTGTGACTCTGTAGGTAGATATGATATCTGTTTTAGTTACAGTTTCTATTACTGTAAAGTTACACAGTTGCCATAGCAACTGTTATAAGGAAAATATTTATTTGGGATGACTGCTTTACAGTTTCAAAAATCTCGTCCATTTGCATCACGGCAGAGAGCTTGGCAGCATGCAGGCAGACATAGTGCTAGCTACAACTTGATCACAAAGCAACAGGAAGGGAACTATCTCATTGGAAATGGTTTAAGCATATATGAACTCTCAAAGCCTCCATGTGACACACTTCATCCAGCAACACATACCTACCAACATAAGAAACCAACAAAGCCATGCTTCTTAATAGTGCCCCTCCCTTTGGGAGTCATTTTCTTTTAAACCACCACATTTCATCCCCTGATCCCCAAAGGCTTGTAGCCTTATCGTAATGCAAAAACACATTCAATACAATTTAAAAAGTCCCCATAATCTATAACAGTCTCAGACTTATTAAAAAGTCTCAAGTTCAAAGTCACTTCCGTGATTCATGCAATCTCTTAACTGTAAACCCCTTTAAAATCAAAATCAAAATGCAGATCATATACTTCCATACAATGGCACAGGATACATATTACCGTTCCAAAATGCAGGGAAGGGAACAAAGAGAGGAAATACTGGACCAAAGCAAGACCAAAAATCCGCTAGACAAATTCTAAACTCTGCCTCTCCGCATCTGATGAAAGCGCTCTTCAGAACTCCTATGTCAGCTTTGTTGACTGCAACACTTTTCTTCCTCCAGGACTGGTTTCACTCCCTGTTAGCAGCTTTTCTCAGCAGGTATCCCATGACTCTGGCATTTCTAACACCTTGGGTTTCTGAGGCAATCCAGACTTCCACCTCACAGCCTCATAAATTGGCCTCTCTAGTCCTCTATTCAGGGACACCCCTGACACGTGCCTGGCCTCAGTGTCTTTCCTTAGGTGTAGAGACAAATTTCATAACCTCTTTCTCCTATCCTTAATGCTAAAGCCAGAATCACATGGCCAAAGTTGTCAAGTTCTGCAGCTTACTGGGCCTGGAACACGGCTCAGTCGTTCAATTACATCTACATCTTTTTGTAATTTGATTGTTTTTGATTTTGATTGTTGCCTTCATTACACAAGCTTGAGTAGAGTTGGCCTCAAACTCAGATATCTACCAGCCTCTGCTTTCCCAGTACTGGGGTAAAAGGCAAGTGCCACCATACCTGTCTCTAAACTTTAATTTTTTTTTTCACAAATTGGAAACTTAATAGGGTGGGATCTTGCCCTGAGGTCACCACTCCCTTTATTCAATTCCTTAATCTGTTTCTCTCCTTGAACACAGGATTTAACTCTAGATGACTTCCTGGTGCCCATTTCTTGTACTTTTCCTTGCTCAGCTTGCGCCTTTTCATTATATTTCTTTAGAGTTGCTATTTATAACCATACAACACAGTCTATACTAGGCCAAGAGAATTAATTCAAAAGTTTTTATTTTAACGTCAGGCAGACTTTTCAGACAAAAGGCAACAAGCAGCCACTTTCTTCACCAAAATAACAAAAGCACAATCTTTAGGCAACATTCTAAAATTTTTTCTCCCCTGAACCCTCTTGATCTGGTCCCCAGTTCAAATAACTATCAGCACCATCATCTTCCATGTTCCTCCTAGTAAAACCCATTAAGCAATCCTTAAAGCAATCCATGGCTTTTCTAATCCAAAGCAGCAAAGTTCAAATTCCTCAAAAACAAAAGCATGGTCAGGCCTATCACAGCAATACCCTTGTCCCAAGTACCAACTTTTGTCTTAGGGCCTCTACTGCTGTGAAGAGATACCATCAACTCAGAAACTCTTT
>JAQHUG010000015.1:8359254-8395785 GCA_028555095.1 Dicrostonyx torquatus
CAGCATGGAAACCAGAAGCAAGCAAGCTCGGAGAGCGGCTGCGGCTTTTTTTAAAATGAAAACCACGCCCCATATTGGGCGGGTATCTTAGAAGCCATTGGCTGAAAGCAAGAGGGTTTAATCTCCCGCAGCAATCATAATTTAAATACTGCCTGGCCCATTATCTCTAGCCTCCTAATAGCTAACACTTACATTTTATTTCAACCCATTTCTGAAATTCTGTGTGTCACCACGAGGTAGTGGGCTTACCAGGAAGATACAGCATGTCTGACCCTGGCAGCTTCATGACCGGCTTTCTCTCTGACTCAATTTTCTTCCCAGTATATTGTTCTCTTTTCCCCGCTTATCTAAGTCCTGTCCTATCAAAAGGCCAAGGCAGCTTCTTTATTAACCAATGAAAGCAACATAAAATACAGAAGATCCCTCCTACACCATTTACATATAGTCTCAGGTAGATTGTACCTTTATTGACCTTTTGGAAATAAGGGGGAACTAATAGTTGCCAAGCTTTCACTCTTCAGGTTGACCTCAATTGTCAACTTGACAAAATCTGGAATCGCAAGGGAGACTAGGCTCTGAACATGCCAGTGTGTGGTTGTCATCATTAAGTTAATTCATGTGGGAGGACATACCCACTTTAGATGGCAACATTTCATCAGCTGAAATCTAGAAAGAGAGAGAGAGACAGAGAGAAAGACAGAGGGCTGAGTACAAACTCTGCTCCTGATTGTAGATGTGATGCAACCAGCTCCTCGAAGTTCCTGCTGCTATGGTTTCCCTGGTATGGTGGGGCTGTAACTCAGAATAGTGAGGCAAAATAAACCTTACTTTTCTATGTCTCATTTATCAGGGAATTTTATTACAGGAGCAGGAAAATAAACTAAGACATACTCCCTTGTTCTTTTAATAACTCATTTGATAGATCAATATGAAGGCAGCACAGAAGCTTTTCTAGTATGGTGACAGCAACCTCTCATGAGCAGCTTTGTTCAGATGACTCTTGTTTCTTTTCTTGCTACAGGGAGCTCCTGCCTTTTGAGATTCACCTTATTCTGTTTTGAGCTAGAAGTGTAAATGCATTGCAAAGTTTTTACAGTTTCACTATGTATCAAGTCTGCTTCTCCAATTAAAGTTTTCAGTAAAACCAATTCTATCTTTATTTCTATCTGTCTCAATGCTCTCTTCCAAATGGAATAAAATTTCAGAGGAAGAAAATGGAGCATCATTTATTATATAAGAATTTACTCTTCAATGTACTTTATTTACTAAAGTACTAGTAGATTAAATATGTAAAACAAGATCAATATAGGCCTAAGGTGACTAAACTCCTCACATTATTGTCCCAAAAGGTTCATGAAGATTAGAACAATAGCAGATTTTATATAACATATGATATTCCACAATTGTACTTTAAAAAATTGTTGTGTGTGTGTGTGTGTGGTGCTCATATGTACATTGGCATATGCTAACACATACAGGCATATCTGGAAGCCAGAAACTGGTGTATTGAAATCTTCATCCATTTTCTGTCTTATATTTTAAAGTAGGATCTTTTTATTGAACTTCGAACTGGCAATATTGGATAGCCTTGTGCAGATGGCATGATACACAATCAATTCTAAAAGCAGCTTTGCTGTATTTAGCAATACATAGAAGTAGAAGAAACTCATGATAAGCTAGAGATTAATGAAGAATACCAACATGAAACAGGGAAAAAAAAAACCTAAAGATCAGAAGGATTCAGCTAGGCAAAATTTTAGAGGAAAATAATAATGAGCACATGATTTCCCCAGACATGGTCCAGCTTCCATTATTTAATTTTAGAACAAATATCATGTTTATTAAGAGTACTTAATTCACTGTGTGGAAGAATAACACAAAAACATATATATACTCAATAACAAAAGGTTACTATTTCACCTTAGTGAATCCACAAAGAGAATATAAAAGCAATTAATTAGTACAGGACTTGATATTTTAATAGGACTATTATTTTAATAAACATTTCTTTTATCGCAGCGGAAAACAAGGATAATGAAAGCTACAGTGACATGCTCTAGGTCGTACTGTAAGCACAAAGCTGAGCTAGGAAGCAAGTTGAAAGTCCCTCTCTACCATTTATAAAAACAACATAATAAAATCTATTATAATAGCATTCTAGTTTTGTCATAAAACCATAACAAACCATAGTTATTACATGAAAAATAGAGTAACTAATATTTGCCTAGTAAAACTATAGTAAATTGGCTCTAGTAATAGCAACACTATAATAATCCTACTGAAAAATAGCTGCATGTTACACTCTGTATATTTACTACACTATTATAATAATTATAGTTCCACCATAGATTTCTTTTGTACAAAAGCTACATTTACTCCAGTAATTGCATTCTCTTTTCTTGTCTGAATAATTATAAGAATATAAAAGTGTAACTTTTGATGTGACTCACAAATGCTTCATATTTCTTACCATTATTAAATGATGTGTAATAAAGGAGGATTGTTTAAAAAGGAAAAATAGAGAATATATTTGTGTGTGTGTGTGTGTGTGTGTGTGTGTGTATATATATATATATATATATATATATATATGTTTACCTTGTGAAAAGAGGGAATATTTCAAGAGATGTCAAAACTTAAGGCAAGTTCATGGCAAAATTTAAGTGTTGAGATATCAATTGGTTTAATAGACACCAGAACCTAAAGTGACTTCATTGAACAAAAAGGTATTCAGCCAGTCTTATGCCACTGTAACAGATACTTCACTTTTCCATTAAAGATGTGCCTGGACATTCCCGAAGAAAGGGGAATTGGCCATGTTCACCAAAATCCATGATATACTGGTACACAGCAAAGAGTTCAGAAGTCAAAATAGATTCTTGGCCACTGATAAATTTTATTCATTGACTGTGGACATTTGTTTTGAGGATTTAGGTTTTTTTAAAAATTAGCAAGGAAACCTGCTTCTTCAAAAACTATAGCTCTTCTCCTTCTTTTTCTAAATTCAAGTGGTCATATAGTGTCCAAGTAACCACATATGGTGGAAACTGCTTAGGTGCTTGTCATGACTGCTAGTGTCTGTAAACATATACTTAAAGAGCATTGCCCAGTTTGTTGCTTAGCAGAGGGTCTCGTGATCTGGGGAGCATGGGCAGAGCTTATTTTCTGACCCACCTAGGATGTCTCTCCCATAATACTTAACTCATCCACCCTTAGGGACAGGAAAGGGATGAAAAACTGCAAAATGACAAGAGCTCTGGTTTCTGACCCTCCTCCTGCCCTGGAGCTTTCAGCCAACATGCCTATGGAGGGACCAGATACTCTGGTTGAGACTGTCTTTTGCCATGGAGAATTTGGGATGGGGTGCTGTGGGACAATGGTCTGTACCCTGTCACTTGCATTTTAAATAAATGCTGATTGTCCAGTAGCCAGACAGGAAGTAAAGGCAGGGCAATGAGAACTCTGGGAAGAGGGAAGTTTCAGTCTGTAGTCGTCACCCAGACACAAAACCCAGACACAGAGCAAATGTGACCGCCTCACCACATAAAATACCAAGCCACATGGCTAACACAGACAAGAATTATGGGTTAATATAAGTTATAAGAGTCAATAAGAAGCCTAAGCTAGTAGGCCAACTAGTTTATAATTAATGTGTGTTTCTTTGGGACTTAACAACTGTAAGAAATGAAACCTCAGTCAACTGGACGGGGGTTGCCTTAGCACTAAACATTTCTCTTTAGTTTAGGTTTTAAGTGTAGGAACAATCACAGAAAACAAAATAGGTTTCTTCCTTCCTGCACTTTATCCCATTTTTCTCATGCCTTTCTCCCTCCCTTTCCCCACTTCTTTTCTCCTTGTCTCCCTCATGGTCCTGCTTTCTCACTAACAGAGATTTACAAGTAGAAGGCTGCAGCACTCCCTTACTATTTACCTTGGTTTTCTTTCAGTTTTCATTAAAATTATTCTGCTTCTGTTTTGCCTTGAAAAATAATATGTATATTTCAACACATAGTATTTTGATTGGAGCCTATTTAGAGCCTTTGCCTAAAATCTATACAAATCTAGCACTGAGATCTAAGGAATAAAAGGTTTATGTTTAAACTGTCTAAATAGCTTAGGGATGTATTGCAACAGTGAATTTCTCATTATTTAATACTACTTAAACTAAGGGGGCAAACAGCAGCAGTTTTAATTTTGAGCTCTAAAATTCCTAAGGCAGAAAACAATTTATTTTTCATTATGTTTACAATGTTGTTTGCTTTGTCTTTGTTTGTTTTTTTTTCCTATGACTTCTTGTCTATTATTTGCTTTCAGAACTTATATTGTCTCCTCAATTCAGTTTCTGGTACACACCTTCCACTATGTACTTCAGAACTATCTTTTTCAATCTTTCAAAGAAAACCCAGATACATAGCTCCCCACCCCACAGCAATAACAATTTATGTGAATGTTCTCCAACTCAAAATTTATCAGCTTAGTGTCTTCCTGCTATCTTAGATGAAGTAGGAGTTACCATAACTCTCATATATTACCAGTAGGTATTATTGAGAATACAGAAGATTTTGCCCTTAGTAATTTTACACAAAAGGAAATCCTTGAAAGATGACTGAAAAGGTAGCTCAGTCACTAGAGAGCCTGATGCACACGTAGACGAGAGGAGTTCACACTCTAGCATCTACATAAAAAGCTGGGTTTGTTGTCACTTTCCTGTAGTCTTAGTGCCAGAGATCAAAAGGAGGAAGTTTTTTGGAGCTCACTGGCCAGCTAGTCTTTCTGTATCTAATACAAGTTCAGTGAGAGAATCCGTCTCAAAAACGAAGACAGAGAGAGGTAAAGGAAGAGACTGATATTACCTCCACATGGGAAAGTACAGTAAAGCACCAACTGATATATGTTAGAGTTGTTTACTGTATCATGCTGTGTTATTTGTTTGGGGATCTGGGTATTGACCTTAACCCAAACACTAGGCATGGAACCTGGGGCTTTGTGCACGCTAGGCAACTGCTGTTTCCACAAGCTGAGCCCTCAATCCCAACTTATCATTAATAGCTTAGAAGGGACATCATTTTAAAGGAAATTTTTAAATGCTGCCTTAACTGTGAATTAAGTTTGGATTTACTGTTATACATTGCGGATATGATCTAATTTGGTTACTTTCCCTGCTTGTCAGGAATGTGAGAGCAAGTGCCACTGATGAACTGTTGCTTTGAGCTGGACAGTCTCAGGACATTGCCAGTATAGAAGCTCAGACTCCACTTCAGATTATGACAATCAAGGTAGGGTTGCGGGAGTGGGTCCGTCAGAATTAAGGACATTCATGAGATCAAAACTTAGCCTGTGATGACCAGATTCAGGACATTGCTGAGATGGAAGCTCAGCCTGAGATAGAATTTCTGTCCTGTCCTTAAGTAAGAGACAGATCAAATCACTGAGAATAGGCCTAAAAGTAAGCTCTCTTCAAAAGGTGTTTTCTTGATTATATATGTAAGAACTAGAATATTATTCCTTCTATTGCTAGACAATGGATTTCAAAAACATCTTGAGTTTTGAAATGCCATAAGTTTTCCTATTTCGTACAGATAATTGTATTTATAATCAATTAAATTTACACAGAAGGAAATCTGCTGGAGTATGCATGGAGTATGCAGAGGTTCTTTTTCAAGAAAACATTCTTTCTTCTAAAATAAAGTCACCTTGAGGAAAGGAACACTCTCTGCTAATGTTGTGCTCTACCTCTAAAGGGAATAATTTTCTATTGAAATATTTTTTTGTACTTCTTTGTCATTTTATCTATTAGATTTTAGAAGCATCTATTAAGCAGCCACTCCAGCACACTAATAAGAGCTTGTAAAACACTGGTCAGATCCATGAATGCAAAGCAAGATCTGTTACACAGGTTCTCTTGTGGTGGTGGTGGTTGTAGACACTATGACCTGTAGGCATCCTGGCAGAATAGACAGTCACCTCTTCTACATGTCATAAAATAATAGCATGGGCCAGCAGAAGGAAATGTCTGTGCCATGCTGTCCAGATCAGTCAAGTAAGACAGGAAGGCTCTGCTCTAGAAGAAGGAAAGGGGCTCTTTTCATCCCTGTATGGGCACAGCAAGAAAGATAAGGGTTTTCATGCTCATAGAATAATATTCTTATTCAAAGAGCTAAGTGATACAATTATAATGGAATCATGTGAGGAAGACCTTAGATATAATTGTACATTCAGTGGCATATACTTCTCTCCCTATTTCTATCTCTATACTATGAAAAAGAGAAACTCACCTATGCTTTCATAAATGGCAAACTTTTTTTTTGAACACGCTTAGTAAGAAAGAAAATGAAGAAAGCACTCTAGAAAATAAATAAAAAGTCAAAGTTAAACAAAGAAGGACCTTCAAAAATCTGAGCGTGCAGGTAGTGAAAATTTATATAATAATATAGGTAGTTGCGGGGCGGTGGTGGCGCAGGCCTTTAATCCCAGCACTCGGGAGGCAGAGGCAGGCGGATCTTTGTGAGTTCGAGACCAGCCTGGTCTACAAGAGCTAGTTCCAGGACAGGCTCCAAAGCCACAGAGAAACCCTGTCTCAAAAAACCAATATATATATATTGGTAGTCAACTATAACCTTTAGCTGTTATATATTAATTCTATCTGAGGTACCACTTTAGCAACTTTAAACTTGAAAAACAACTCTTAAAATGCTGATGTAATTATGTGGTTCATACTGCAAGCCTGTCACTGGCTAGTTTTAGCTTGTATCTCAATGGCCCTTAGTGCCAAGGTGTGTTTCTAGTGACTGGTGTGGCTTGACCTGAGCTGGGTATGTCCACTGGAGTTATACGTAGGAGCATGGCAGCAGGAAATGGGCAGTGGGGACGTAAGGGGTGGCTGTAGATTTGGTTTTTGGGAACATAACCCAGAGAGAGGGAGTGTTCTGTGGGCAGATGACTGCCTAGCTGTTGTTCTATGAAGTTATGTCTTAGTAGTGCATGAAGATTTTAATGTAGTTGTTTCTGTAACTACTAGTTTGGGGAAGGTAGGACTTAAATTTAGTAGCCATATCTAACATCTGTAGCTATGAATAAAAACAAAGAATAGTATTAGTAGTTTTTTTCTACTTGATTCCATCTCTCTCTCTCTCTCTCTCTCTCTCTCTCTCTCTCTCTCTCTGTGTTGCTCCCTTTGAAAAAGGAAATAAAAGCATTGAAGCCATTACTAGTCCATAAACAAATTCAGTAGTAGATTGTAAATAAACAAATACCCTGAAACAAATTAAAAACTTAATATACTCCAATTCATGAGAATCTGAGTAGTGAATAATATTCGTACCTCATTTAGAGCACGTGGTGGTATCGTTAATAAATCATTAGTCTCTGCTTTCCCACAAGCTGAAACTGGATCAGTTTGTCTTTCTTTCTTTCTTTCTTTCTTTCTTTCTTTCTTTCTTTCTTTCTATCTTTCTTTCTTCCTTTGTTAGTGGGCACTGCTAACTTTAAGATTCCACATTGTGTGTTGGAGGACCGTGCTTTCTAAGCAGCTTTTCAGTGCCACAAAGAAGAGTGTGGAGTTTGGGGAAGATAGGACTTAAATTTAGTAGCTATATCTAGCATCTGTAGCTATGAATAAAAACAAAGTCTGTCTCAGGTGATCATTGGTACCAACTGCCAAAGAGAAGCAAAGTCCTAGACAAGATTCCCTGAATCTCTGAACAGGATGAGAGAGCCCCGGGGTGCTGGATACAATTAGCCTGGTATTTCAAGATCACAAAACAAAGAAAGTGGCACACATTCTTATAATACAACTGCCAACATGGTCAGACAACAGGTCAAAACTCCTGGTGGGTTTCAAAGCTGCACACGCGATCCACAAATGTTGTAGCTTCCTATGTGAAGAGCCACTGGGCAACTTTGTCCTACTTATGTTTCCCGAGCAAACTGTTATCAAACATTTTAGGAAACATTCCAGCCCTTTTCACTTGTAGGGTTGTCTTTTGCATGATTACAAACGTCATACATTCGCAGTGGAGAAAAACAGAATTTAGAAGGAAAGATTTTTTTTTTTTTTGGTTTTTCGAGACAGGGTTTCTCTGTGGCTTTGGAGCCTGTCCTGGAACTAGCTCTTGTAGACCAGGTTGGTCTTGAACTCACAAAGATTCGCCTGCCTCTGCCTCCCGAGTGCTGGGATTAAAGGCGTGCGCCACCACCGCCTGGCAGAAGGAAAGATTTTTAAATATCTAAACAATCTTATGATTCAAAAACAAATTTTAGTAACATTTCAGCTTTTATTCTTCATTCATATATGTATTTATGGTATAATTACAATTTAAAAAATACTTTGTTTTCTTTTAAAAGGCTATTTTATGATAATAATAGTGGTTGGTTATTTTAGGATCTCTAGAAAATGTGAGGAAAATAACACAATTCTATATCAACATTTAGATATCCTCATTATCATTTTATAGAAGTGTACGATAGTATATTATTTCTTATTTTGATCTACTTTCCCAAGTTGTAATGTATAGTGATCTTCTGAACCTCACTCAATACCACTTGCAATGGCTGAATAACCTTGCCTTAAATGATAGTACCATCTTGAGAATAGATTATATGGTATTTTAGTTATGGAGCTTGGCATTTTTAGTGTTTTCTCTTTCAAGTAATAGCTTGCTGCAAGTTGAAAACTGTAGTTGTACATGTGGGGGGTGATACAAACAGAGAGACAGACACAGACAGAGGGAGACAAAGAGAGAACAAGAAAAAAAGATAGGTAATTGGATGGATAGATAGATAGATGGATGGATGGATGGATGGATGGATGGATGGATGGATGGATGGATGGATGGATAGGTAGATAGATAGATAGATAGATAGATAGATAGATAGATAGATAGATAGATAGATAGATGATAGAGAGAGGTAGGATATACTAGGATAGTATATGACAGTATACAGACATTGAGTAGACAATCAGGAGATTCAATTTTTATTTGCATCAAACTTAGACCTACTTAGGTGTTCTCAGCTTAATTAACTAACAGCAGAAGTGTACCTTAGAAGGCTAAGAAAATAAAAGTAGTTTTGAGACAGCAGCAGCCAACCATGGCTAAGACAGAAATATCTATTTGCTTTCTCTCTAATATATCACTCTTTTATTCACCAAATTGACAAAAAACAAAAAACACTGCATTTCACAACCAAGCATCAGTTCAGAAATATTCATTTGTCAGTCCCACTTGGACAGTTGGGAATTGTTGCTGCACTAAATTGTACAAATGGAAGAAAACAATGTGAGAAAATGTGTGTTATGTAAGACAAGTAAAATATGGCAAAAATCCTTGCTCTTTATTTTCTTTCCCTATTTGGGAAAGAATTAAAGCTAAAGCCAGAAAGCACTCCTCACACAGTGGAGGGCTAAGGTCAAAATGAATGAATCTATTTGTGCTTCAGTGTTGAGGACTGAACATGAGGCCTTGCTAGACAAGTGCTCTACCACTGAGACATAGCCTAAGCCAAATTCACCCTTTTAGTGAACACATAAGTGAGAGGTTCACCGGTCCAAACAATGTATTTAACAAAGTCTATGAAAATATTATCTAATCTTTACTGCATCAGTAGAGTGGTCATTAGTACTGATTACACCAATTCCAAAAAAGAGGATTTATTGTGGTTATAAAATGTATCATATGCAATTTTTACATTTCATTGCATTTTGTTACTAGGCTAATGAATAATTTTTAATCCAGGAAACAAAAATGCTAACTAAACTTAATAATCTTATCTGATGCCCATCACTGTTGATTAAGTTGCTAATGAGGATCTCTGTGTGCAAATATGGCATGTGCTTTATATACTTATTTTGGTCATTTATTTTTCATGATTAAACTAATTCGGTTCTTAAGAAAAAGTCTCACTAGCCCCACAATGGCCTGGAACTTCAGTATGTTGACCAGACTTTTTTCAAGTAAGTAGCAATCCCGTATCTCTGCCTCCTGTGTTTTTTGGAATTACTGTCATAAACCACCATGTCCAATACTTTTTCTTGCTTAAATCCATATACACCTTCCTCCTTGAAACAAATGTACCAATCTAGTTATAATATAGATGGATATTGTCACTTCTACTTTCTGATGATCTAATGAACAGGCAAATTCAGTCTATTCTGAATGAAACTCAGGACCGCATTGATAATACCTGCTCAACTAGAACAAACAATAAGTAAATATTTAAATAATCAGTAAACCTCAATCAAGAGCGAGAAGCAAGGATCTTCAAACATGCCACCCCCTAAAAAGGCTTTCAGAGTCCATGCAGAAAGAACTATTTAGTTTTAAAGGCATAATGCTCAGTGCAATAGAACGTGTGGATGTATTCCCACAGCATCAGGACTAAGCTGAAAATAAACAGCACAGATTCAGTCATGTGAAAGAGTTTCTACCCTACAAATCCCTGAAGGTTTTGAATAAGACTGTTTAGAATAATAGCAGTGTGGTACGGAACAGTGGTGGGTTAGATCTGTCCAGTCAGGTTACACTTCCCATCTTCCCTCAGAGGCACAGCTCTCAAGCTATAAAAAGCAAGCGAAGCCTGGATAAATGCCGGGGTGGTGTGAAGATGCTAATTCTCCTTTGTTCTAAAGGTATAAAGGGGCCGAGCTGCTAATAGAGCAAGGGCATAGAAAACTGATGAGCTGACTTCAGTCCCAGTGTATCTGCAGCATAACCTTGGCTTAGCATCTTAGAATTTCAGCTTCCTTCCTAGTACATTATGGGTAGCAATGCTTGTGTATATCTCTGAGCATACACATATAGTCAATGATACACCGAGAGAGAATGGAGGTTAGCTGAGCATGAGGCACCAATGAGTTGTTCAACAAATACTTATTCTACACCTTCATTTTTAAAAGATTCTGCAGTAAATATTAATACTCTGTTGTTCATGTAACCTGTGCTGTGGAATATGAATATTGCTTAATTTATAGTATTATCACATAAGTTCAAAGGATTTACTTAGTTTATATGTATTTCCCACATAATATATCCTATATATTTTATTTCGTGGTATTTATCACTACTTAGTATTCATTTACTTACCTGTTTCAACTTCCTACCCTCAAAACAAGAGCCTAGGAGAGCAAGAGGCAGAAATACTGTTTAATTATGAACAGTCAGTTGCAAAACATCATGCCTATTACAAAGAGGAAAGTTCAATAAACATTTGTTAAAAGAAAAATAAATTTATTTCCTTTATGCTGACAGCAGCACTTCTAACTGCTCTGCGCAGTGACACACCCAACTATTTGTAAATAAAGATATACAAACTAGATAATATGCTTTTCCAGCTCAATTTAAACTGACAGTACCCTGAACATGGGCAACATTCAGTCAACGTTTGTCAAGCACACCAATACAAATCTCTTATTTAAGTAGCACATATATGAGACATGGCAGGGCGGGACATATCTGCTGGTGAAAGACAAGTAGACGAAACTAGTGACTTTTGTGGAGGTAAAAATGATGAAAATGTAGACTCATAGTTTCCATATCAAGCCGGGTAAAGGTTTTATAAAATACAACAATGTGGAATTGGACTGTCATTCATGTATATGCTTATCTACAAGTCCAATGACACAAATACACAGATGTGCTATGTGTGGATATGTATATCCTGTCTTACTTAAGAGTAGTATAGTATTTTCTGCCTATTTATTGACTAACGCATTATTATAATTCATATAGGTTTAAAAACAGACCATAGAAGCATTCAGACATTGTGAAATAACAGCATAAATACTGGTTTGAATTCTGTATGTCAAATGTCACAGGGTTGAGCTATGAGGATGGAATTTGGGTGAAAATAACAGCTAAAGAATATAAAATAAACTTAAAAAGAGAAAACAGAAAACGTACACATAAATGCTGACTATCTTCTTTTCCCTCACTATAGATAAGAGGGAGACAGAGGACTGGAAAGGAGTTCTTAGGAAAGGGAACTGGTTAATCATTTGCATTGTCATGCAAAGTAAACACCTATGGGCTCTTTCACCTATATTGGGGTCCTTGGAAGCCAGGAGGATTGTGTTTTCAAAGAGAACATGGCCAAGCCCCTCCCCCACCCCTTCTCCACTTCAGCTCCTGCCAGGCAGGGGCTAGAATCTTTTGTGGCAAACCATTATAGTATTAGGAAGTCACACAGTCATGAAGGAGAGCAGAGAGGCTCGAGACGCACTGCCCTGGGACTTAAAAGCCCCCCATGCTGAATCTCGAAACAGCATGAGGTCCACTAAAGACCCACAGGACAAAACAGTGCAGGTTGCAACAGCCCTGCAGCTGCCACTGCAAGAAAAGCATTTCTCCCCACAAGACATTTTATTCACTTTGTTTATTAAATTTAGTATTAGAAATAATGCCCCACACCTGTGTGGTTTCATCCTGAAGCCAGACCCTGTCCTTACTAAGGGATCCAATCTCATAAACCCAAATTTGCATTCTTCTCCATCTGCTTTAGGGGGAACTCACTGCACGTTTCTCTTATGAAACAATTCTGAGAGGTTATCATGGGCATTGGTAGTGAAGGTCAGTAATACTAGACAATCAGACTCATAATCATGCACCCCGACCACCCCCCAACACACACACGCTTAGAAGCTTCTCCCTACTTTTCCTGTCATTCTCTATTAAAATTTTCTCATACAGTTCCCACCCCACATCACCTTATCCCACCCCACATCACCTTCTCCCAGACACATGATTCTTCTTGAGAACAGTCTGGCATCTTCCAAACTGTAGTGTTAAATCACCCTGTTTAAAAAAAAATTAAAGAAGAAGAATGTTTAACATGCTATACTGCCTGCCTAACAAAGCACTCTCTCACTAGCTCTCTCTCACACACACACACACAAACACACACACACGCATACATATGCATACACCACACACATACACACAAACATGCCCACATGTACACACACGTACACATACACAGCACACAGACGCGCACATGTACACACACGTACACACACAGACACCCCCACCCCCACCCCACATGTACACATGCCAATACTCATGATACACATAAAGACACCCATTCACACATATACACATGCACAAACAGTCCCCACATACACAGACACCCCACAGACATGCACACATTAAGCATACACACATAGACACACACACATATTCACACATACACACACACACACACACACACACAAAGCACATGTTATTTTGTGCCCCACATTGCAAGGAATTCTGGCAGTTTTCCACACCTTTGCAAGATGGAAAATTCCATTCACTTTAAATCTAGAAGCTGAGGAAAAATTAAAAGCTAGCTGTGCAATAAAACTCGCCATTTTAAGACCAGAAATAACAGAAATATTCACTGACAAGTCCTCTCTCCACAATCGGACTTGAAAAATCCTCCAGAAAAGGAGGAGGTAGGACGAGGGAAAAGAAAGGGGTAAAAATTAAAATGGACAACCAGGAAAAGATTTATAATTTACTTTAAAAATAAATCAGCAAAGGGAGGCCTGATCTGCCATTTGCTCTGAGGACTCTGGGGTCTCACATTGAATAATATTCCACAGCCCATTTTGATGTGCACTGAAATTAACGGGCAGTCACTTTGTGAAATATTATCTTTGTTAGCTTTACCACTAACAAAAATATACTTCCAATTCTTCACATTTACACACTACCTCTATTACTGCAATCGGGAAATTAGTTGGAGATAAACTGTACAGCAATTTTATTCATAGCCTCGCTGTATCTCACACTGTCAATCTGCATCACAGCTCACTAAATAGTGCCTAATGTTTATTGCATTTAACTGAATGTATACGATTCGGAAGGTTCGCCAGGGACCGATTATCATAATTATACATGTTTCTATGGAAACCCACAAGTCTATCAGTTTTGATTCATTATATTGTTATACCTTCTAGCACTTTCTAATTATTAGGTGCCCATAAAAAGTCTCAGTCTTGCTGTTACTATAGAAATGAGCTATAGACAGGCCTCAATTGTTAACCCTTAAAGGACCAAAATATATAGACTCAATAGCTGGTAGCTCTTTGTGTAGCTGAAACAGCGAATAATTCCTCCGATTACTAAAATTCATAATTGATTTACTGTTGTTAATTTCTGGAAATACTTCAGATGGACAACTCTTGAATAATTTTCATAGATTTTATGAGGTTGTCCTGAGTTGAGATTCCCTCTCCTTTTGCATTTTTTCAGGTATGATAAAAGGCACATACACATACATACACACACACACACAAACACACACACACACACAAATGAACACAGCACTGAATGAGTGATCCCAGAGTGTACAATGAAAAGTCTTTTGAGAAGTATCCCTTCTTTCATAGATAAAGGCACACTTGCTGGTGTAAACATGGAATTATGTGTTAAGTGATAAAACAGAGAGAGCAGAGTATAATAGAGGAAGCTCGGGTGCAAAGAGTCTTTAAATCAAGCATCTAAAATTGCTTCAGAGCAATATGGCTATTTAGGTATAATTTAATATTGCTGCTTAAATTGCAATTTGTAATTTAATATTTTCATTTTACTTTTTTTCTTACATTCACTAACAGATTCTGTGAAAATTGAAAGGGACTGAGCAGTTTCATTGTCTCTCTAACCCTCCTGCTATTATAGTTTTCAATTAGAAGTGCCTTTTAATTTAGAACGGAAAAGCTCTCCTAAAGTGACAGCTCGCCCTTCACACTGCATATCTATTTATTTCGGAAGTCAACACACCATTCAATAACCTGAGAACAGCCCTGATTGCTATGCTAATAGTATTCAGAAATATGTCGACACCCGATAGAAACAAGTAAACTAAGGCTAATTCATAAAGTGAATAATCGGAGGCCGAGGAAAGCCGCTCTCGCTCTCCACTGCTGCAGCTGGAATCTTAAGGTTACAAATTTAATTTCTCCCCTCCCTTAGGGAAATGAACACTATATGATAACCAAACTGAAATTAGATTTTGTCTAATATTACAGCCTAGCCTATTTGATGCAGTTTGTTTTATTATATAAAGCTGCAGAAGGAAGCGACGGAGACAATGCCTGTATATGCTAATGCCTGGGTGAGCCAGGAGATGTGGCTTCAGCCAGAGCTCCCTTCAGCTCAAAGCTAAAATGCATTTCGCTTTGTGCGGAGGGGGGAGGAGAGGGAAAGGCTGGAGAAATTTAAATGTATGCCCACATTAAAAACCAACAGCACTTGTTAGGTACCATTGTCTTCATATTACAAGCCCAAACGACCACTGTCCACAGCAGCTCCTCATCAATTAAAAATAAATCAAATTGTATAAGCAACAATAGAGATAGAAATGTGCATGTGGAAGTTCAAGCCCAAAATAACCGAAAGAACCATCAAAGCCATTGGTTTCTGACTCTTATGGTACTGTTGGCATTAGAGAAAAGTAGATTTGCTACTAAATAGAAAATTTAAAGTAGATTAGGGGTAAATTGAATCAGACACCTTAAAAACTCCATTTATCAGTAAACACTTATCGTATGTATGTATACAGCCTAGAATTAATTATTTCTTAATTTATATTAAAATTAGTTCCCTGCTCCAAACTAGACATTGGTTATGCAGAATAACTCAGTTATGGCTGCATATTTTTACTTACTCATAAAAAGGAGTGTTTAATAATAAATACCTTATTTTTAATCTTGCATCTACTTTTATCCTTGAGATCCTTATTCGTCTGAACCCACTATGCTTTTTCAAACATCTGTAGAGCCTATTTTGTACATTTTGAACTAAAGAAAAAAAACCATATATTGGTAAACTAAGAAAATACACATGTGGAGAAAGCACACTCAGGCTTCTGGGTGATTCACAGAATTACTTGATAGCAATAACATTGGGGCCAGCATCTCATGCATTTGCCTAAACAGCCTAAAGGAGACAATTGCACAGTTGCTTCTGCAAGCAAACACTACCAGGATTTTAGGGAATACCTAAAATCACCCTTAATCCTGGGGGACTGGATGGGGGCCACAAAGATGATTAGACAAAGAAAGCAGAAAGAAAGTCATCAAGGCAAGAAATGTATCACCACATGGGATGCTATTTATTTCCTAGAAGGAGAGTAGAGGTGGTCCCTCTATGGCAAGGCCATGAATTAATTATATTCTGCCTCACTACCACCAGCAGGCAGCATAACATGCTCAGATTTTATTTTTGGTGACACAGGAAATGATGACTTATCATTCACAGTAGGATGTTAAAATCGCAGAGGACGAAGCCAGTAAAAGAAACTCCTAGAGACAAAAATTCAGAAGCTATTCCATCATTATTTAACAAACTGAAATGTTTTAGGATTTGTATTTATTTATAACACTTTGCCACTGAGCAAAATATCTAGCCAACTAGAGAAAGTCTAAATTATTAGAGGTACTTTTTGTTTTTGCTTTGTTTTTTTTTTTTTTTTTTTTTTTTTTTACTGAAAGTAAAAGTACAAAAAGACACTAAGAACTTGTGATTCTTTTCAGCAAGGGAGAAATCAAGCTTCATTGAGAAGCTTGGCTGGTGGCCTGACGACTCCTAGACCCATATGGCATGCCTTGAAATGGGCGACTGACCCCACAGTACAGACACAGGTACAGGAGTAATCAGCATTACATAGAAGTTTGCATAGACGAAAAACAAAAAAAAAAACAAACAAACAAAACACTTTTCTGCCAATAAGAGTATGAGGAGTAGTCAGTCATGTTTGGGAAGAACTGAAACTCAAAAGTCACTTGGAAGGAAGGTTTACCTCACAAAGCAGTATGCAGAATATCTCGAGAAAGGTTTAATCTGATAATCTGAAATGGAGAGCTTAAATGGAGGGGGAATGGGAGTGCTGACTGAAATTTGGAATGTTAATGTCAATCTGCTGTTAAGAGAAAGACAGTAAGTATATTTTAAAATAAAACATGCAGCTTGTGCTGTGGGTAAAAATTATGTGGAAGTCATGCATCAGATATATAAAGTGAAGAAAGATGATAGGCAGTGGCCAAGGAGCCACTTAAAGAACATTTCAACTACAAGCCAGAGGAATTATTCCAGCATCTTCATAGAGAGAGGAAAATGAATGTGATAACAGAGGGTGAAGTGTGGGTCCAAATAGTCCAGGGGTAGACACAGAGTGAATGATGATGGTACTGTCAATAGAAATGAGGTATGAGATGCTCAGGAACAAATTTGATTTCTGACGTTCAGATGTACTGAGATGTACAGTAGGTAGCCAGACAAGAGATCTGAAACTATCCTGAGAAAGACAACTAATTTTCATTCTTCTGGTCTTGATATAAGTTATTGTTTTATGTTACAATAGTAACATAAACATCTCTCTTAGTAAAGAAGAGAATGAGTATAAATGAATATGGCAGTAAATTATATGATACTAAATTTAGCAACACAAGAATGAATAAATTTCCTTATGAAGATATGGAAAGAGAAAATATACCAAATGAGAATTGTCTTGTAATTTTCATCTGTGAGTAAAAGAAAAAAATAAAAGAATAAAAGAAACTAAATGGGAGGGTTAAAAATGAAAAGAGAAACTATCATAGGATGTTAAGAGAAGAAAAAGAAGAGAAATCATGTACAGTAGGGTTTCTAGGCTATAAGGTACTCTGTAAGCATTGAATCAAGGGTGCTTGGGAAGACAGCTTTATATAGGTGTGCATGGCACAAGTGTGCATGTATCCATTTTTAGAACAAAAAGCAATAGAGAGGGTTCAAAAGTAGAAGAGATGGCAGTGGAAATGTACATATTAAAGTCCCCACTGTGGTAAGGGCTAGGAGAAGGGCATGTTCAGAGGAGAAATGACAAGGAGGAGGCATAAGAGAGTCCCAAGAATATTGGAGATCTGGAATGGTGGAGGGTCTTTATACAAATGCAAGAGAGAAAATAGGTGGTGATTCAGACTTAATTTGTGGTTTGGTTTGAAAAGGAGGTATACATACAATGATCAGAACGGAGAAGAAGACTGTGTTCCAGTGGGTTTAAACTGGACACAAAATGAGTAGAAAACCATACTTCAAGCAACCAGCTGCATGAGGTCAAGATCTAGAAATAATATTAAAGATTGAAAGGACAAGGGGCTCTTGTGAGTAATGGACATTTGCACCTTTTCTCCTTTGCTTGAAAGCAAACCCTGGAATAATGCCAAGTAGAAATGGCCAAGCACAGAGAGCTTCCATCTAAATAAGAGACCTAGCAATGACAGAAGCTATACCTATAGAGTCTCATAAACATGGCTGCCTACATATGACCCGAACAAGGAAAACACCTATAGACATGCTAACATAGAAAAGAGCATCATGGCTCATCCTTATAATCCCAGGAGCAAGAAGACTGAGTTTTGGAGATTGTAGTACATTTGAGGCCAGTGAGCCTAGAATCAGTGGATGAGGACTTTGTTGTTGTCCTGGTGGTAATGTGTGGTCAATATGCAGTTTTTCATTGCTGCACCATTTCAATGCTCTTCTGCCAGTGTTGTTACCTGACTTCCTCAATCTCAGACTGCTTTTAATCCACATTAACTCCAGGCAAAAGCAAATGCATTCCTTTGTCATATTCCATTTTCAGTTTCTTCATTTCTCATCTGTAATTGTCTGTTCTAAAGTTGATGATTGGTATTTGTAGCTGTCCTAGGAACCAGAGATATGGTGGAGAGAATGGTAACAGACTAATAAAGACTCAGGAGTTAAATTCTTTTTTGTAACTCTAGATCGCATCCTCATACAGAACATACAAACAAACAAGTTATTAGAAGGAACCTATAATCTTAGGATTATTTATGCACCTTGAAGTGCTGTGGGACAATGTCTGTGCCCTGACACTTGTTTTTAAATGAACACTGATTTGCCAGTAGCCAGGCAGGAAGTATAGGAGGGGTGACCAGGCAGGAAGTAGAAGCAGGGCAATGAGAATTCTGGGAATAGGGAAGTTTCAGTCTACAGTCGTGACCCAGACACAGAGGAAGAAAGATGTGACTGCCTCTACATAAAGGCACCAAGCCACGTGGCTAACATAGACAAGAATAATGGGCCAATTTAAGATGTAAGAATTAATTATTAAGAAGCCTGAGCTACTAGGACAATCAGTTTATAATTAATATAGACCTCTGCTATTTATTTGGAACTAAACGGCAGCAGGACTGGGCAGGACAGAAACATTGGTCAATAGTGAAGTACATACAGCATGTACTCTGTGGTGTAAGCAAGAATTGTTCACAGTATACATTTCGTCTTATAAACATGAATTGTATATAACATATGTTCTGTGGTTTCTACAGTGGAGTAACACTCCATTCTTTCCAAACCTTTGCCTACTACTCTATGCTGATTCTGCTTCTCACATAAAGCCTGAAATTCCCATAACTCTTCTGAAATAGATGAACAATGTGAACTTAAGACATTCCAGGAAGGATTATCATCACTTGCCACTTAAGATCAGATGAACATATGAAGAAAAAATTTCTTTATCTTCCTACTGAGAATTCTGAATTTGAGAGGTATTGTCATGGATTCTCTGACTCAGGAATGCTAGAGTCAATATCTCTGAAAGTCTACAAACAGTATAACAATATGGCTGTCCCCTGTGCCATCATTGACATAAATATCCAAGGCAAGAAAAAACTACAGGAACTGGGAGGGGGGAGGAGTTCTAATGGTGGGTTAAGTGACCTCTTTGCAGCACAAAGACCTGAGTTTGCTCCCCAGCACATACAAAAGGCTTAACCTTGTGAAAGAGGAGTTAAAAGGGACCCCAGGTTTGATAGTGAGCACTTGTGGCAAAATCAGTAAGCTGCAGATTCACTGAGACACCCCGTCTCAAAAGTAAGATGAGGACCTACAGAGAAGGGCATTTAGTGCCAACCTCTAGCTTCTGTATAAGCAGACATGGATGATCAACACACACACATGCACCATACACTCACATGTACATAAGCACACATACATTGCCACACATATGAAATTTTAATTTAAAAAAAAACAGAAAAAGCAGTTTCTGGGTCAGTTTTGACAAGAAAGTTTTGACTAAATTGTCAGTGTACTTCTGCTTATACCTCAAGTAAACTATTAGGTGGTTAGACCTAGCAGCAAAGGAGACTTAGGAACTGTGCTTTTAGCTTCTCTTGTTGGTTAAGGCAGAGCAGAATGGGTCTTTGTATTGTAGTGTATATTTAGCTAGGCAACATTCTGATTCTAAGTCTTACAACCTCTAAAATCTATGTTCAAAATGCACTTCGTTTGGAGGGCAAGCGAACCATAAGGATTGCTCGTCTTTTTGTGTCTGTTTAGATTAGTTTAAACCAACAAGCTGAATGTTTTCTTGGAAAGCACAGAGTTTTGAGCCCAGGGAAACTAAGGATATTTTCAAAAAGGGGTCAACTGTGGATGATAACACCATGCCTCCACAGAGAGCAAAAGGATCTCAGGCCCTGGGATGAATGGTGAGGGAGGCAGCTGCTGAGCCAAGGAAAGGCCAGGCTGTCAAAAGGTCATGCAAATAGGAGGACACAGTTTGGATGGGAGTTGGCCCTTTTCCCATGTAAACTGCTTCTAATATTGTAAAAGTCATCTCATTTTTTAACAGCTTTATTGAGATACAACTTAAATATCATATAATTCGCACATTTGAAGTGTACATTTCAATGATTTTTAGCATAGTCACAGACTTGTGCAAACATTACCACAGCCAATTTCAGAACATTTCCATAATCCCAACTTCAACTTGCACCCTGCAACCATCACCTATCTATGTCTAATCACCACAGGCCCCGAATGCAAGAGTCTATCCTTTATATTTATAGATTTGCAGAGTCTGAAGATTTCAGCTAACTGAATGCTTTTCTTTGTTCTTTCCCTTAGCACTGAGTTCCTAAGATCAATTCATTTATTTTAATAGTTGAATCATATACCACATTTGTTTATTCAGTAGATGACACTGATTTGGTCTGTTCCTATCTGCTTACAACTAAAAAATTAGCAGCAGAAATTTTATACAGTGAGATACCATCCTTTGTCCATTATGACATAGATTGCTATTGTTTGTAGATTTTCTTTTCATATTAATACAAGCCTATTATGTAACGTGTGGACTGTAAATGTAACCTATCCTTCAGCTGTCTTTTCACTTTATTAATCATCTCCTTTGAAGGACAAACATTTCTATTTTTCTTAGGGGTTATCTGCAGTGGAGTATATGGGTCATATACTGGTCCAATGCTAATTATTGAAGGAATTACAAAAGAGTTTGCAAATTTATGACAGCAGTGCAATCCATATCAGCAATCATTAAGGGTTCTGATGTTTTCACATCCTTGCTGACATTTATTTCACTTTTGTATTCCAGCCATCCTACAGGATAAGAAGTGATATCTCATTATAGCTTAGGTTTTATTTCCCTGAATACTTTAGCACCCTTTTATGTGCACGTTGGCCACTTTATACATTATTTGACTAAGTTTTTTTACAACTTGCTTCCATTACTGATTAAGATGTCTTTCATCGAAAATCATCCTGGTGGTAAAGATAGGGGAGAGCTGGTGGGTTGACCAACCCTGCAACTAACCAGGTCCTGAACCAGGGTTAAGTGTTGGCCTACCCCATCTGTGATCTGCTGGAGTATGGGCAGAGGAAAGGTCGTGCGGACCCAAAGCTCCAGGATCGCCATGACACAGAGAAGCAATGGGATATCCAGGAAGAGTCCCAGTGAAGGCCCAGTGTCGACAGTGTAGCAGAGACTAGGGACCTCGAAACAAACTGATGACTCCTTGTGATGAACAACTGCATGTAAATTTGTGGATAAAGGGGTTGACTGCATGACTCACTGTGTCACAGGACAGCTTCTATAACGAGATTTCCCTTTCTTCATTTTTTTTCCTTTTTTACCTTAAATTTTATTTTTTTGGGAGGGGGCGGGGGAAGATTGCAGGCCGCAGAGAACAGATGAGAAGGGATGGGAGTCAGGTGGGACCTGGATGCATGATGTAGAAAACAGAAAGAATAAATAAAACAAGAAAGTTTTTCAAAACTATTTTTCATCCTTAATTGTGTCAATCCTTTTTATAGTCACAAGACAAATCTTTGTTCAGGAAAATGACTTACAAATATTTTCTCCCACTTTCTGAATTATCTTTTCACCTTATTTATCATATCATTCGCACCACAAACACTTGTAATTCATATGCGTTTCAATATAGCTCTCTTTTCTTTAGTTGAGCATACTTTAAAGGCTAATTCTGATAATAGATAATACCAAGAATTACCAATTCTTGAGTCATGAAAATTTATCCCTATATTATTCTAAATATTTTACCCACCCCTATATTTTAAATAGAATTCTTGAATTTATTTGAGGTTGATTTTCATATATGGTGTGGATGTAAGTCTACCTTCATTTTTGTGTGTCTAGTCCTTTTTAAAAAAGACTAATTTGCCCACTGAATAGCTTTGACCTCTTTGCTGAAAATAAGCTAAATAGAGACATGCAGGTTCACTTTATATACTTAATTTCTTTTCATCATTGCATATATATAACTTATATAATATGATGCATATTTATATAATGCGATAAATATCCTCATGCTGGTATCATCCTATCTTTATTACCACTTCTTTGTAGTTAAGTTTAGAAAGCACTGTCTCCTAGCTATGAGGCCATCAAGGGACAGTTTTGAGATGAGGGACATGTGACTTCTCCAAATTCATTCTTCCTTTTCAAGATTGACTATATTTGGCCTCTTGAAATTCTATGAGTTTTAGAATTAGCTTGCCAATTTCTAGAAAGAAGCCATCTGGGAGATTTATCAAGAATAAATTTTATCTGCTCATCAAGTTGGGAAATCTTGTCATTTTAAAAATAGCAAGCCCTGAGCCATAAACTGCTTTTAATATTGTAAAACACATTTCTTACTGTGTCTCTGTTTGCCTTGATTTAGTCTATTTTCACCTAATTTGTCATGGATATGAAACTTTAGTAGGAGGCAGAGGAACAAAGTCAGTGCGGTGGGCAAAGGAACAATAATTAGGGAACAGACATGATTTCTGGGAGCAAAGTCAGGTAGAAATGTTCCCTAAAGATCAGTCATTTGTGTTGGTGGATCCTAGAGACATTCCAAGCCTCACTGGGGTCTGCTATTTCTTCCACAAGCTGCAGACCCTGAGCTATATCCTTTAGACAGTGGTTGCCATGACAACAGTTCACATGGGCTGGAAGAGAGAAGATGAGGCCTCTCTGGCACAATCATTAGTGCTAGTCTGGCCAGCAGGAGGTGCCAAGGAGAGCAGTCACTCCCACCTCTACAGGGATCTACACCTACCTCTATGAAAGCCAATGACCGAAAACTGAGATGTCTCCTATGAGATACCACAAGCAGGCCAAGAGCTCAACAGAAGGATTTTTAACAAACAAACAAATAAGTAAATAAATAATAAAGAAGGAGAAAGTGATTTCAGAAAGTATGCTTGTCAAATACACCTTAGGAGTGCTTAGCTACATAGGGGGGAAAAGTTTTATTTCTAGCTATGAAATACAATCTTTCTTAAAGTCAGACTACTATTTATATGTTTAATTTTGCTACTCAATAATTCAATTTTATATTTTCTGCAGTAAAAAGATTTGCAAATTAGCTTTCCTTCCTTTCTTTTTTTCTGTACAGTGCACAAAATACCTCAAGGAACTGACAATTGTTGATTAAAATGAGTTTTAATGTTTGATCTCTAGACTCCACAGACAACACTGCATCTATTCCGGATATCACAGAGGTCACGCATCACACTTTTCCTACTGCTATACCTTGAATTTCAGGAGCACATAGGGTAAATGTTTCAGTACCCATTTTATGAATGCATCAGAATATTTTACCTTACACAATGGGGAAGGCAACAGTTATTAATTAAACTGTGATGTGAGACACCAACCACACATAGAGAATACAGATACAGAACAGCACCCTGTGAGTAGTTAAGGATTTATGTGATGGGGAAATTTTTACTCATATCTGACATCTGATTTGAAATAGCCTTATCTTTGTTGTGTGTGACTGACAGTTTTTACCTTTGCAAACTCTTTAGTATGCAACCAATGTTTCATGGTACACATAATTGACTAAATATTTATCAAATATTCAGACACTTACTTGGTAGATTAATTATTGAACAGGCTTCCTCTGAACTATCTTCTTTTCTCTACAGCTAATTCTCTGTTGCTGGCTTGACATATGTTCTGCGGAGGCAGGGAAAGAGCTAGCTCAGCAAACTGTTACTTTCAAGGTGAAGCATGTAAGCATGCAGAGACAAGGTGCCCAGGCCAGTCCATGTCATGGATCTAGCAAACTTCAAAGAGTTTTTGAAGCCACGCACGAAATTCTTAATGAGTGTGGTTTACTTGCTGTCTTACAAAATTTAATTTGAAGTTAATCTTTTGTGATTCATTAAATGATGGGGAAAGAGGGATCTCTAAGCAGCTAAAACTCTTCCTTCAGCCAGATGCTTACAAAGCAACTCTGCTGTCCTATTATAGAGGTCAGCAGAGGGAGAACTCCACTGGCCAAATGAAGAATCTTGTAGTCAAAACTAGAAGCAGTCACTCACAAACTAGAAATATCATAAATGAGTGAGGAAGAAAGAGGAATCAGCCTCTATCATACACCAACAGTGCCACAGTATTAAATGATATGGCTCTGTGTCATTGACATAGAATTGGCATGATACAGAAAAAATATTTCCTTTATAAATTGTGACTTGTGCTCTTGGTTAATTGAAGTAATTATATATTACTTTGATGAAGCAGACAGATCTGAAACTATCCTCTGTCTCACTTTCACCATTATTATACTCAAATCCAATAACTGAGTCAGGTTGTCTCCCCTAACCATTCTCATTACAAGCAAGTACAATTTACTTCTATATGTAAACTTTGTGAATATTTCTACAAAAACTTTAATATCACACTCATTCTTCAAGTCTTCCTAAAAACATAAAAAAGAACATATTCTTGGCACATCAGTAAATAAATAGCACTGAATAGAAAGGCATTTTAATATGATTTCAAATTATTTTTGTAAAGTTATATTTTAAAAGGCCTGTTTTGTGTATCTATGAAAATTTATCACTATTTAGATTATAATTTTAAGGATACTCACAAATAGTTAATTATGAACATGTTATTTTAAATAAATTATAAATAGTATGATTTCAACAACATCAGCAAATATTGTTGTTTTTGTATGTTGTATGTTGTAAAACATGGATGCTGTATTTTACAAATGCTTAACAAAAACTCCTGAGACTTTTGATGGAGAGATGTGTGTGTGTGTGTGTGTGTGTGTGTGTGTGTGTGTATGCAAGCCTTTGAAATCCATTAACACAGGCCAACCTTTCAATCAAGACAAATATGTGGGTGAATCAGCAGGAGTCCACTCTGGCTTCCCTGGAGTGCATCGGAGCTGTCCACAGGAAGGTGCTGGAAGAGGCTGCTGCAGATGGTTCAGGTATACAATTATTTCAGCCTGAAATGCTGCAGCGGTGAAAACAGACTCACGTTAGAGTGTTGCTGCAAAGCACATGACCTGAAAACTGCCTCATGAGGGCTGAGAGCATCCTCAGTCTCCTTCAGTAATTCCAAGGGAAACATAGAATTTAGGGAGAAAGTTCATCTAAGTCCCAGAGCCATTTATTTGGTCTTAGAAATATAAATGGCCTTCCTGAGAAGAACTTGGCTGAATTGCAAAATCACTGACATTTTCTCCCAGAAGATTTAAGTTCTTTATAGAAGGCTACAGTTTAGAGTCTGTGGATTTTTCCAGTAGTTCTAATTCCATATAAAAAATTAAGCATTATTTATAAAAATTGCTTACTGTCAGCAGATTGCTCTCCACATAGACTGAAAGAAAAGGGACAAAAGGATTTGTAGGTTTAGCAAAATACAAGGACTGACTTTCAGAATCATGGTAAAGGTCATGTGTAATATTCAAAAACAAATTTTAAAAAAAAAACAGCCATTCTGTTGGACTCAGAAGATTCCAGCAAAGGTTAGGTACCCATGGGCATTGGCTCAAAATGTGTTTATTATGATCACACCCCAAATGATGCTGCAAGCACTCTTAAGGCCTCTGTTCACCATCATCCTTCTTGCATTATGTATGCAGTTATTGTTTTGCATTGTGCACGATCTTAAATGATACAAAACCATTTTGCTGAAAAATAAACCACTGGTTTTATGCTTAACACCAGGATTACAAAATGTGATGTCATGAATTATTCATACCATTCGATTTAATGTAATCATTTTCTCCCCAGCGTTAAGCCTCTGTGAATGGTGTCCTATGCAGGCACTGTTTTGAAGAACTTAATACCAGGGAGAGAAACACCTGGCATTAACTGACAGGGAATTAGGCTCATTGTCACTTTGGAAAAAAATACACTTTAAGCTTTGATCTTTTGTACATCCAAATTCCAAGGAATATTTATCAATCCTACAAAATTAATGAATCCTGGGAATTTGTGGCAATATTGACCTCCATATTCAGACATAGACATATGTGAAAGTATGCACACATTTGCATTTTTAAAATACGAAAAGGAAATATTTCTTTCATTCAAAGTAATAATTAATAATGTTATAATAACAAATTTCTAACATGTTTGGCAACAAATATATCTTGATACACACTTATATTTTACTTAGATCACCTCTTTCTCCTTACTTATCTTCAGACAAAACATGGTGAGGAATAAATATACAAGTATAATTTGCCCCATTAAGTAATTTAATCTTAATCTTCAAGGCAGTTCCAAAAATCAAAAACAAGATAAAAAGTGTTCCTGGGTGTTTTCAAACACAAACATCAGATTTAAACTCTTAGCAACAACTATTAAAAGCCACCCCTTTTTGCGGGTAGCTTTTATTTGGCCTTTTCTGTACTTCAATATGATAAAGTCATATGAAAATATTCCAGTTACACTTAAATCAGGAGACAGCTGACTCTGGAGTTGAGTATATAATCAGTAACCCATGAGAAGAGCTGAGAACCAAGAAACCCAATTCCTAATATTAAGTCTATTAACCAATCAGTTTATGAGTCCCTAAAAATATATTCATTATCTTTCATGGTGTTATAGGGAGGATAAAATGATAAATAGCATATTAACATGTTTATATGTGTGTTAATTCGTTCATTTCAAATAAAAATATCTTATAATCCATATACACCATGATTGTTAGAAGAGAAATATTGTTAGAAGGGTTTGCACAAGTAAAAAAAGAAACCAATAACAGTTTAAAATTGAGCTCACTTGATAAGAGAAAAGAACATAGAATTTTGAGGATCAGACATGTCCAAACCTATATGAGATAATGCACCAACAAAAATAACAAACAGAAGAAAAATGTGTAGATGATGTTTACATTTTCACCACTATTTTGTCTACAAAAATCTCAGCACTGGGTCATATACACAATGAGTGTGCCCTCACTGTTGTCATTTGATTATACAGATGGTCACTGCAGTAAACCCACACATCCAGTTCTTACACCACCAAGGTGAACTCTATCTATTGCTCCTCTGTGAAACAGATATAGGTAGTTCCTAACTTAATCTTATGGAACAACAGAAATTTTACAGTGTTCACCACTTTCGAATGCACCAAGTAAGCATCTTGAGAAGTCATAGGAAAAGGTCAGGGAATCTGAGTGGTGCATGGGATATATTCTTTAAACATATGGCTTCTTTGATTTAATTCTAAAGTACTCACTTTTTTTTTCATAATGTCTTAGGTAAGGAAAAGTTTATCATGCCCCTAAGTAAAATTTATTGGGCATTGTCTCGGTGAATCTTAGTAACATGCTTCAACTCTAGTCTCATTAACAAAGTCAACTGCCCAGAAGTCACTGCTTCCCAAAAGCCAAGGCACACACCTTGACCATTTCCTGCAGGAGCATGTGCTTGTCAGGCTTTTTACTGCTTCAATGAGCCATCTCCTCCTCCCCAAAACCAATGGGTCCAAGATAGCCCCAGAGATGCTTAACAAAGGAAGCTCTGGAAGTGATTTATAATTTGCTCACTCTCACACACTCATCCAAGTTAAAAAATTATCATGCATTCAAATTCAAAATATTTGTGTTCTTTAAAAAAAAAAAAATCTGGAGAACTGAGAACCAGCTCTGGAGCTTTCAGGCTCTTGGTGAGGCTACAGCCTAATTACTGCCTGCTGGGTGGCGCAGTTAAACACAATCAGTCAGAAAGCCTTAAAGATACAATATCCCTTTTCACAAACTGTCTGCTTGTCAATCCCAAGTCACCCCCCTGTTTTAAATCAACCAACCGCCGAGCTGTTATGAACAGCAACTGATTTTCCATGCCGTGCTGCACAACAAAATCGCGCCGTATCCTATTTTTAATGGCCACAGTTTTTCAACTGCATAACAAGAGTTAGCTAGCACTGCTGAGCTGAACGGCATCAAAAAATGGGTTCAAGTAGAAATAACATGGAACCCTTGAAGTGAACAAGTACAGACCCAATTACAAGTGCATTGTGATGCCCAGTACCCATTACACCCAAATAACAGTGGAGCAAATTCTTGCTTAATAGTTACATTGTAGATATCAACTTCTTTTATTTTTGTTCCTCCAGAACACAGCTTGATACTTAAAAAGAGAGGGAAAAAGCTTAATCACAAATATTATTTTATTAACACATATCAATGAATGCACAGAGGGTTTTCTGTGACATCAGTATAGGGGCCGTAGTAGCAAAGTCACCAAAGAGATGTTTTGGTGCCTTCATGGCCTTCACAGGTTGTCAGAGGTCTCACTTGGGAAATTCAAATTACCTCCTTTATGTATTGTTCATTAAAAAAGCATCATTCCTCAAACAATATGCTCTTTCATTATTAGCACCTTGGTGACATACACCATCAGTTATTTTCCCTAATTTTTAGGGAAATTTTATCCCATCCCTGAAGCACTCTGAAAAACTGGGGATAAGAAAGGTGTTCTTTAGATACATAGAAGTTGTCATATAACAAGTTTCTTAATAGCTTGAATTTAAAAAAAAATATGAGAAAACAATTGTAACTACAAGAGTTAGAGACAGAGAAAAGGAATTGAAAATAAACTCATCCTTAAGAACTGACCTAAGATGTGAATGAAAAGATACAAGTGAGGTAAAAATCAACAAAGTTAAAGCAAGAAACAGCAAGATAAACCCAATATCTTGCAGACTAGCTAACAATAAATTAAAATTTAATAAATGAGAGATGAGTATAAATGTCACTGGTAGCACGCTTGTATAGCATATATGAGAAGGAAGGAAAGGAAAGTAAAAGGAAGGAAGGTAAAATAGAGGAAAAGAGTGAAGGCCAAAAGGAGGATGTCAAATAGTATGTTTTGTTACACATATAATTTATAATAATAGCGTGAAGTATAGCAATTCAATAGACATTGTGCTGAGTTGTCTATTGCAGTGTTAGAGAGCACTAGGCCCTTCAATACCATCCTGTTCACCCCTGGACTAAGTGCTGCTAGTGGGTGACCTTGCCTCTCTCTTCAGGCTAGTTTTCACTTGGTTCTTGGGCATTGACTCAATTTACATTTATTTCTGTATCAGATGAGTAGTCTATTTACATACTAAAATGTATTTCAACAATAGAGAAAAATCTTTAGAAAACAAAAATATTTCTTAAACATTGTGTTGTCTATGACTCCTAGGTTAAGAGTATAGTATACAGCTGGGGGTGGCTCAAACTTTTAATCCCAGCACTTGGGAGGCAGAGGCAGGCAGATCTCTGTGAGTTTGTGGCCAGCCTGATTTATAGAGTGTGTTTCAGGACAGATTCTAAAGCTACAGAGAAACCCTGTGTTGGGGGGGGCATATAGTATAGTAGAATATAGTACAGTACAGTACAGTATAGAATAGCGTAGTATACTTTTGCTGTTTTCCTGCATGTATTTTCTTTTCCTTTGGAAGATAATATAGAACACATGACCTAACATTTCTGGCTGCTTTTGGATCTTTACTGTTTTCTTTTTGCCAGTTCAGTGAGCTGCGCCCTGAAGCATGAAACAAAATGTTATTAGAGACAATAATACAATGCAACTTGTTTTCTTTTGAAATAAAGGAGGTGACTCTGATTTAAAATAAATGTTAGAAAACCATCAATTTATTTCAGTCTCTCATTTTAGAGATGAAGAAAGGGAGGCCTCCGAATGGCGTGGATTCCACAGTACATTTGTCATCCGCAGGGAGCGGCTTCACAGATGATACACCTGGCACTGATTCCAAGACTCCTGGTCCCCATGGGAATGCTATTTATTATATACAGTGACTCAAAAATCTAGGCTGTGTGAACTTTTTATAAAAGCCTGACTCCAGAGAGTAGGGAACTAATGTGACTTGTAATATAGGCTGTGGCCAGTGGCCAGGTTTTGTAGGATTACTTTTGAAGGCCATGTTATCAAAGCATCATTACATTTACATATAGTTATATATAATGAATAATCATAGGAACTTCGAGGTGGTAACCAAAATAGCTTTTGATGATAAATAGTAAGCAAATTCTGGACATTTCCCGAGAGACCAAGGGACCTTCAAGGGTGTGGGGTTGGCTGGAACGAGGGGAGCTAAGAGCTGGGCTCAGCAGAAAAGAAAGCTTGGACATTGTTAAGAGGGGTGTACTGAAAGAGGGGAAAATATCAAGGCCCTGCTTAGCACTTATCTGGGTTTAGGTTGAATCATTCTCCACCAACAGAGAGATTTTGAAAATTAGGAAGAAGTTCATGAACCTATTTCTGCTAAGAGACTGATTTCAATATCATATCAAGTATTCAATCACGTTTTTCTTCAGAGCCTGCCTTTGAATAATTTCTTCCCTTCCTTTCTTTTCTCCGAATTTACCCAACCTTTTAATAGCTGACATTTCTTACACACTAAAGCTAAAATGCCCTAAACCTCAAATACTTGCATGAAGCATCCTGCAGCAAGAATTGGACCAAAGAAGAAAACAGTTGACATGTTTTCTATATTTGTGGCAATAAAATAGCCTCTCATTTGAGTGTATAAATAAAAGTAAATAGACCAATTCAATGAGTTGTTGGCAAAGATTGGTATGTGATCTTTTCTAGTTTTAACTGAGGAGTAAATCCGAAAACAAAAGCAGTGTGCTGGCTATCACCCCTAAGAGCTGTTGGGAAAAGACAAAAAAAAAGACATTGTTTTTAAAATGGAGGAGCTGAAGACACAGAAAGAAACCTACAACATAACAACTGAGTAAGGCCATGAGAGCTAAGCAACACGCATATTAGAATCAACAGCATGAGAATGAGGTTTTAGCTTTAAATGATTTATAAAGATTGGGGGAGGGATTATAGATGCTATTGGGAATTTTATTGTCTGCTGCTTCTGTTGTTTTTAACACCACTAGCGTCTCATAAGAATTTTCCCCCTAAGGGATTCTATCCCTGTAACTATATTGACTTAATTCTGAAGCACCAGGGCAATTAAAAGACGGTTCTAATTAATAGACACTAGAATGGCTGTATGTAAAAGATTTAAGCAGTTCATGCTTGGTGCACTAAACGAATCTGAACAAAGTCATACACATACAAAACTCATCAGGTCTCCATTAGAATTCATCAGCTGAGATGCTTGGGATATTTTTCACACTGGTTAACATGGCTCCCTGCAGCTGAGATGAGACCCAAGAAGAAAACAGATGACATATTTTCTGTATCTGTGGCAATAAAATGACCTCTCATTTCAATGGATAAATAAAAGCAAATGCACCCTTCCCTTAAGAATTCTGCTTTTATCCTCCACAAAGACCCACTAGAAAACCCCAGTGTCTAATTTTCTAATGTTCAGCTAGACTAAGAGGATTAGAATACCTGGGTCCCAACTGGCCTAGGACATGTATGAAAAAATTGAACCCTGAGTGGGAAACTTAATCTCTCTGCTCCAATGTCCTCTTATGCAAAAATGGGAAAAAGACAGTGCATTCTTCTGAGGGGTTTAGGAGAGATTTCATGACATCATTTTCTACATCAATTAGTTAGGAGGAAGTCTAGTTTCCAAGTGGGCATGTGATGAAGTTGATGCTATGATTATGTGGAGGTGCATTATTAATGTAAGAGCATCCTATATATTAACAGCATCACAGTTTCTCTAGGAGTAATAGTGCACACTTCAGGGTGTTGGATTATCCATAACTCCATGTCTTCTGTTACTACTTCCAATGGTGTCCAAGCACAGGAAACAGCGATGATCCCTCCATATCACAGATGATAGAAAATAAGGTTTTACATATTGTGCTATTATGTTACAATGATTATATTTTATAAATCCATTTATGGACGGTGATTGACAAGAAAATTATCTATACATACTCAACATTTATAACATGATGAATTGGGAGGTAAATGTACGTTGAGTATTATCAATCTGAAGACCTAAAATAAAAATATTCCCAGCATCTGAAATTCTTGAGATGCAAGAGGATACTACACATGGAAAACTACACATCTTATCTCATACAACAAGCCCATGAGATATTATTTAAAATAGTATATAAAATTATCTTCACACTATGAATGTAAAGTGTTTATAAGTCATTTATCATTTTTGCAGTTAGCCTCTAGTTTCACCCCAAGCTATATCATTAGGTATATGTAAATATCTCAAAGTCTGAAAAATTCCAAAATCTGAAACTCTTTGAAACATTTTGAATGAGGGACACTCTATCTACATGCATCTCATTTCTACAATATGTATATAAGCTTACCTTTAACCTCTCAAAGTTTCCTCTCTATTTATCACAATTATTTTTAATGATAAGAATACTTAAGATCTTTCCTTATAGAATTTTTTATAGTGCTGTATGACTAGCTTTAGGCACAAAGGTACATAGTACACTGCTAAGACTTGTACACCTTACAAAACACTTACTTTAAAGAATAATGTCCCGTGTTCCTATTCTTGTATGTAATGTATGTGTAAACTGGTAAGACAAAAAGTAGAATTTAAAAAGGATTAAAAAACATTCAATCTCCTATATATTCTCAGGAATCTTATGAAATAATACATTAAGAGATCAATTTTTGTCTTTGAGATGATTTTATTATGAGAAGGTAAGAAGTAAGAAAGGCATCCCAAGGGTTTGCCCAGATACTGAAGCCTCTGCCTGTATATGGAGAGCCACCTCTTGTTGGAAAAAGTGTGGCCTCCTTGCACATAGATACCAATCTACCCATTCTCATTTTCAAACAACAAGGACTAGACAGCTGTGCAATATCAGGCCAGTACTGACTGTAATGCCAGGCATAGCTTGGCATTCTAAGAAACATACTGGGTTCCAGTGCCCAGTTCTAGTGCTGTTTCTATCAGTAACCATAACATTTTGAAATGTTATTATTGACTGCATTATGGGTATAAAACTTGGAGCTGTTCTCTGGCCTTGGAAGAGAATCTGTAAGTTACCCAATATCTTTTTAAAATGGTTCACTTTCTAGCCATATATCAGACACAATGAATTTCTTTTATAGCTAAGATTGCTGACTGATCCAGTAGCCAAATTGGATCTCTTTTGAGCTCGACAGTCTCATATATCTTGAAAAGTACAATTTGAACTGCAATCACCTAAGCAGCTTTCCATGGACTCTTCCTGACCAGCATATAGGTTGAAATTGCATTAATCTCTAAGTGTCAGGCTTTGGAAAAGATATCCTGAAGTTAGAACTTGATCCCAATGGAGCAAAGCACAAATAATGATTCTAGAAATTCTATAAGATAAGAAAGAAATTGAGGCTATTTCTGCAGATAGTTGCCTCCAGGATGAATGAACACAGGGAAAACACATGTTTCTATGCCTTTGTAGATCTGACATGGTCATTCTCTAGAGTTATTAATTAACCTAGGGATTAGGAATGCAATGGTATTGCAACTAAGAACCCTCCCTGCTATAAAATGCAATGTGGGTTTGCAAGATTTAAATTACAAAGTACCTTCTGAAGTCCACAGAAATTACCTTAAATCATAAATTTCACCATGCTACAATATATTTCTTTCACTATAAATAAAAATATAGATTTAATAACATGGTCATGTGTGTTGACTAATTTTTCTTTCTTAGAGTTGTTATGTAATGCCTTAAACTTGTAGCTGTAACTCAGCTGATCTAATACTGACTAGTGATGAACTCTGTCCACAAATCCTTTCAGTCAAGGTTATCTTTCCCAATTTTTTAACTTATCACTCTCTCGTTCTCTGACTATTATGTTCACTGTCTTCACCCTCAACTGCCTGGCACTGCTTTGTTCACTCCATTGGTCTTGCTCTGACCCTTATTTCAACACCATGCTGGTCCATCAAGCTTCTTAGCCAATTAGTTTTCTCCTAATAAGACCCTGAAATCTCTGACTCAGTAGTTTTATATGACTACTCTATTTTCTTAAGATATCTTAGAAAACATTTGTTAAATAAATTAGTTATTCACTGTTTCAGAACACCTCATTGGCTAAATATAAAAAAATCAGTTCTAATACATACTATATTTTAATAAGCACATATTTTTAAACTCTTTTGAAAAAATCTCCTACATTTATACTAGTTTTTATTCTGGGTCAAAAAATATGTTTCAAAATCAAGCTTGAAAGGCCATCTGTGATGAATATTCTGTAAACTTTGAAAATGATAGCTCATTTTCTATGTAGCTATTCATAAGCTTATCATATTTCTAACATTATGTGATTTAATAATGATAATTAGCATTACTGTGGATAAAGCTTGCAAATAAATGCCTTTTCTAATAATGTGGAATAAATGTAGAAAATTGTGCCCTTTACTTAATGACACGTGCCACTTTGACCTCATTAAAAGGTACTAGTATTAAGTGATTAATTTTAGACCTTCCCCAGTTTATGAGCTAAACAATTTATAAGCCTTCCATTGGAAGCATCACATCATGGCATTTGAGAAAATAATGTATCTTCCACTTTCTTCACAACTATTCCATGGATTGAAAAGATACAAAGAATTGGATTCATCAAAGTGGATTCATCAAAAGCAGGTGGCCTTTCAAAATTTTAGCCACTAGAAAATTATTTCTATCATTTTTATCTTGCTTCAAATATTAATGAATAGTTCCAGTGATAATTAGAAATTTCCCTAATTACAGAAAATTATCACTTCACAAATAACAAACTCTGATATTACTTAGTATTGCGCCAGTTTTCCTATTAATTTGGAAATGCAGCAATTATCACCAGAACTATGTAGGTTTAAGTATGTTGGACTCTGGATAAACAACCTAGAATGTCCAACAGGAAGTTCAGTGTCAAGAAAGTTCAATGCGAGTATTTGAAGACAGAACAGTAGTGACCAATCCTCCCCACCACAGACAGTGGGAAAACACTACAGTTTGTTTATGGTCTGAACTCTGCACTTGACACTAGCTGCATAACCTAAACAATTCACTTTATCGTCATTATGAAAAAACATAATAAATATTCAAGTTCACAGAATGGAAACAATATAAATGGTGTCCTATTAAGTCTTAAGAGACCATCAGTATTAATTTTCTTCTTAGCTCAACAAAATTTTGAAAGCAGAAATTCTCTAGTATCATCAGGTAAAAAAGAATGAAACTTTTCCATGCTCATCAAGTCTTGATATGCAAACGTTTTAACTAATTTTAATCTTCTATACGTGTAGCAGTATGCGCAATGTAACCTTGATGTTAAGACTGGGGTTTAAGAAATTTTTCACTCCTCAGTTCACTTTGGAATGAGAACCAAGAACAAAACCCACCCTTAACTCTAGAAACTAGGAGGCTACAAATCACCTATTGTTTCCCCATCACAATCTACCTACCAGTATTATTCTCAGCATAGTATCTCTTAATTTTATATGGAATGGGTCTTCATAAGTTTATTGGTAAAAGATACATAATTGTATCTTCAATTTTTTACAGAATGCAATAGTTTTGAGTTCAGAATCCAGACTGCAACACCATGCCCCTGATGAAGACCAGCCTCGAAAAATTTTGTACAACCCAGGACTAGAATTATTAAGCCAAAGGAACAGAGATATGAGATTAAAAAAAAAGAGACAGAAACACAAAACAGCACTGGGAGGGAAATTCAGTGAATACTGAATCACCCACTTCTTTTTCACATGCTCATACAGTTCACTACTAAAAGGGAAGGGAGGAGGCAACAGATTTCATTAATATAAGGAATAGAATTGAATTTTCTAATCTTTGGGCTCAGCTGAAACTGGGAGCAGTGTGGGGTCCACCTGTGCTCTCTGCTGCTTTGTGGTCCCACCAGGAACTTGCGACCAGAAGGCCGATGTCTCATTGTCTGTTGTGCTTGGGCAGGTCACAGGCCATGCTGAGCAGTCCTGCTGTAGACCATGATCAACTGGCAAATTTTTGAGGGAGCTCAGGTTCCCAGATACCTGCCATTGCAGCGACTCTGAGACTGCCATGCCACCAAGCTTAGGCAGGTAGAGCCACACT
>JAQHUG010000015.1:8396860-8410630 GCA_028555095.1 Dicrostonyx torquatus
TTTTCTCCTGGACTGTTGGTCACACGTCCATGTGTTATTTGCTGTGTGTCCTAAGCCACATGTTGCTGCTCCATATGTAGAAGACCAACCTAAACGAAGTTTGAACATTCCAGGGTAGGAGTGTGAGGATTAGAATTATTAAGAAAAAGGAACAGAGATATGAGAGAAATAAAAGACAGAAACACAAAACAGTGTAGGGAGGGAAAATCAGTGAATATTGAATCATCAGCGTTTATTTTCCACATTCTTACACACTTCACTCCAAAATGGGTTAGAAGGGAGTGAACAGACTTCATTAGCATGATATAAGAAATAGAACTGAATTCTCCAGCCTTTGGTCCAGGTGGAACAGATGATATACCTCTATACCCAAAATACTAATTACCCACACCTAGGTCAGAATCACTTGCTTGTAGCCACATCTGTTGTCAACAACTTTGGAAGAGCAAAAATAAGCTCAAACTCTCTGATCGCCAATCAAGGTGGAACAGGCTCACATCTGTGGGCTCTGACATGTCCGCAAGTGATATTTTTCTGAAATGTGTAACAATCAATCCACCAAAACCCAAAACAATCTGGAAGACTTTTTCCCATTAAATTGAAATGTGCCATATATATCACTGCTGTCACAATAGGAAAAAATTGAGGTCAAGTGATAAAGTGTTCAGATTGCTATTATAATGATAAATAAAACTACAGTTTCCAAAATATGCCATTTAGAGACGAATAACAGAAGAAATATCAAACTGTGACTACAGTGAAAAATATTGTGAACTGGTTTCCCATCTTCTTATAAAGCAAGAAAATAATTTGACTTTTACTTTGGTAATGAAACTGATGTGATACCAAAACAAAATCTTTGGGTCTTCATGGATTAGGAAACAATGGAATGTAGAGTAAGGTATTATAAAATGTTTCTTCCCTGGAGTATGACTTCCTACCTACCATAATTTTGAAGAGAGGGACATTATTTTTGTACCATTTTCTTCTAAAGAAGAAAGTCATAATGACTCTCCTCTTAGCATCAGACACAGTCCAGTCTTGTGACATTGACAAATGCACTGAACCAGTCCTTCATTCCCGTCCACATATTTGGATATATTTCTGTCTCCTGAATGTTTAGATTAGATAGCTTACTCCTAGGTTAATATCATAAAGAATGTACAATTCAATACTTCCTTCCTGTGAATCCTGTCAATCATTTCAGCTTCATTCCAAACACTGGCATCTAAAAACAAGACAAACAAAAGAAACCCAGCACTTTCTAAAATCTCAGACAATGACCTCTGCCCCTGCTAGTGCCCAATATCAGTCATGTTGTGTGCTGTCTCACACAAGAATTTTGTGGTATTTCATTATTTCGCTAACTAGTTTTGTTGTTTAAAAACAACAGACATTTGTTTCTAATAATAGCCCAGTATTGTTGAAGATCATAACAAATCTACTTGTTATTTGTATCTTGGAGTAACTCTATTAAAACAAGTAAAAGACCTGTATGACTTTAAATAAGGACTTTAAATCTTTGAAGAAAGAAATCAAAGAAGACACCAGGAAATGGAAAGATCTCCCATGCTTTTGGGTAGGTAGAATTAATATAGTAAAAATGGCAATCTTACCAAAAGCAATCTAGAGATTGAATGCAATGGCCACCAAAATCCCAACAAAATTCTTCATAGACTCGAAAGAAAGCTACTCAGCTTCATTTGGAAAAGAAAAAAAAAAGAGGATAGTCAAAATAATCCTGTACAATAAAAGAACTGGAGGCATCACATCTACTATAGAACTACAGTACTAAAAACGGCCTGGTATTTGCATAAAAACAGAGTGGAACAGAATTGAAGACCCAGATATTAGTCCACATACCTANATAACCCCAGTAGCGCAGACACTAAGAGAAACAATTAATAAATGGGACTTCCTGAAACTGAAAAGCTTCTGTAAAGCAAAAGACACATCAGACAAAAGACTGATCTCCAAAATATGCAAAGAACTCAAGAAATTGGTCATGAAAAGAACAAATAATCCAATAAAAAAATGGAGTACAGACCTAAACAGAGAACTCTCAACAGAGGAGTCTAAAATGGTTGAAACGCTCTTAAGGAAATGCTCAACATCCTTAGCCATCAGAGAAATGCAAATCAAAACAACTCTGAGATTCCATCTTACACCTGTAAGAATAACCAAGATCAAAAACACTGCTGACAGCTTATGCTGGAGAGGATATGGGGTAAAGGGAACACTCCTATATTGCTGGTGGGAATGAAAGCAGGTACATCTGCTTTGGATATCAGTATGGCAATTTCTCAGAAAATTAGGAAATAACCTTTCTCAAGATCCAGCAATACCACTTTTGGGTACATACTCAAAGGATGCTCAAGCATACCACAACAGATGGCCCAGATGTCTAAGTTCTACATCCATGTTAGCATGTCTAGATATTGTCATTGTTTGAGTCTTGTTTAGGCAGTCATTCCTAGAAGACACATTCTCACAGAAGACTTCGCAATCCATTGACTCTTACAGTATTTCTACCTGCTCTCCTCTCATGTTCCTGAAATTATATGCACACAAATACTAGAAGTGAACTTAGCCAGATATGTGTGTGTTTAATAATGTATATGGAACCATGTATGTCTTCTGATGAAAATAATAAAAAATGAGACCATCAGTTTGAGAGGAAGTCAGCTACATGGAAAAGTTGGGTTAGGGGAAAGGGAGAAGCTGGAGTGAGGAAAGAAGATTGGAAGCAATATAATTATATTTTAACTGAAAATATATTTAAAAACCTAAGTTGTTAAGCTAAACCTAAAACTTCAGAGTTCCAGAGATACAAAGTTCACGTTAATGAATTAGAAAGGATTGTTTGTTTGCTCATTTCAAATGGCAGAAAGTGTCTCTGCCATTTGGATTAACACAAAAGAAAGGCATTTGCTTATGGGTGGGACTGCTGGGGAAAAACCATTGCAGGAGTATGTATTTACAGCCAGAGTTTTTTGAACACTCTGAATTTTTAAAATGAGTAATGAGGGGACATGTGAAATATATGTGCAAATATAATTATTCCCATTGCATTATCTCTGCTATGAACTTCCGCATGTGACTTAGCCTCTTTCTATAGACTATTTGATGTTGATGCATTCTCTTCTTTTAAACTAGTCTGTGTATAACAAGACAGATCATTGTTACAATATCTGTATTATAATCAATCAAAGACTTGCTCCAGGAAAGCTAACTGATGAGCAGCTATTGACTTAGCATCCGAAGAGGAAAGAAGTTTTCACACTTGAGTTTCCATGCTGCCTCTATTAAAACATTTATAAAGACTTGAAAAGCAGTCCTGAGATATATATTTTTCACCTCATCTAGTATTCTTGTCTCTTCAATATTGACTTCATTATATATTAGATGCAAAGCTACAGATTGATATGACCACAAACTCAAATCTGAGAACATCAGGAAAGAATCTTAATTCTAGAAGTCCTGGGAAGAGATCCCTTGTGTCTGACTGTCTAATTATGTCACTGAACCAACACGAGGGGTAGGCAGCACTATTCTGCTCTTTTTGACTTATTTAATCACTTAGAACTTCAAGAGATGGCTATGAATTCAGAACTTATGAATCTCCTCTTGTCCAAATGAATTCTAGTGTCTTCTAGAATAAAGCTAAATACATAAGCCAGGTGCAATGATATACACACAGACACCAGGGGCTGTTCATGGGAGTCACGTAACATTCCTTAGGTGCATGGTCCCTTCCAGCAATGATATACACACGGGCACCAGGGGCTGTCCATGGAAGTCACTTAACATCCCTGTAGGTGCATGGTCCCCCTCTGATTTATTTCTAGTGTTCATTGTACTGTGACAGAAAAATCCAGGAAGCACTCTTTTGTTTTGATTCATCCACTGAAATGTCACTTGAAAAGAAAAGCTGTTAGACATGATAGGATAATGATGGCACAAAACTTGGGGGTGTAGTCAACCAATGTCTGATTAGACATAAGGCCTACCCCTTGAGATGGAATTCATACCCAAAACTGCTTGGGTGATCAAGAACCAGAGACCAGATAGCAAAGAAACTTAGGGTAAAATCAAATAATAATGGCTTAAAATATTAACAATAAAATGCCTCCTAATGTTATTCTGCTATATTCATAGATCAGTGCCATATTCATCCATCATCAGAGAAGCTTCCTCTTACAACACATGGGAACAAATGCAGATACCTGCAGCCAGACATTATGCAAAGAGAGAGACCTTGGAACACACAGCTCTCAATGAGATGTCTATCAAACTCCTCACCCCAGACCTCAAGGAACCCCCCAAAAGAGGAGGCAGAATGAGTGTAAGTTTCAGAGAGGATACAGAACATCAGAAGAACAAGATCTCCTAATTCAGCTGAGCAAAGCTCATATGAATTTACAGAGATTAAAAGCATCAAGCACAAGACATACATGGTTCTATACCAGGTCCTCGGCTTACATATTATAGCTTCAGTTTCGTATTTTAATAAACTTCTGAGTATGTTATTGGGTGGCTCTCTGAATCTAGTGCCTATTCTTGTGTCTTTTTTGCTTCTTTTGATTTGGCTTGTCCAACTTTGTTGGGAAGGTTTTTGTTTTATCTCATATTTTATATTGTAAAATTAAAGCCATTTTTTCCTCTCTGATAAGATTAAAATAATTTCTACTCCATAAAGCAATTCTTGGGGTTCAATGAGATAATCTGTGAACACATCTTGACAAAAGGTAAGTACTGCAGAGCTTTAACCATGACTATTAACTGTTAGGTATATATCAAAAAGAACCTAACAAGTTCTTAAATTTGTTAACAAATCAATAAAACACACAGCTATTGTTCAGTTTTGAGTCTAAATTCTCTAAATTTCCTAAATTGTACTAAATAAGTATACATAATATTTTAAATGAAAAATCACTTTTATTTAGCATTAGCTGTTGTTATGTGTGGTATGTATATAGAAGACTTAAATAAACCTAACTATATAATGTATATCCCTACGTGGGCCTCCTGACACATATATTGCTCACAGTTTTTGAAAATATTTTAGAGTGCTTAAAACACATGAACTAAATTATGCTATTAAACCCCTAAACATAGAAATTCTAGAGCCCTTTTTAGTGATTGTGGACACAAAAACATTGTGTGGTAAGGTCATTTGTGCACTATTGCAGGCACTTGGCTGGAATTTAGCAGTGACATTCCCTTTCTGTTTCAGCCCAGTGCTTGCAATAGAGTAGGTTCTATTGACATGTAAGGTTTGCATGTGCACATCTGAGATGAATCATAATAAGTAGTTAGCTTCAGCAACTGTCTACTGCAGTAAATGTTAATCTGTACTTTTGCCCTGTAACAATTCTACATGAAAATTGCCTATGTGCGTTTTGACACCGCAAACAAGATGTTGAATTAGTTGAATTACTGCTAAGCCTTTACTTAGCTCTACCCTCAGTCAGAATTCTTCAACTTCTCGACCTTTCCTCATTTCCATAATGCCTAAGACTTATACCAGAAGAACTCACCTAAACTTCTCAAGTGATTCTATCAAATTATTTTCAAAAAATATGAATATTACATAGTGAGGCTTGAACAAAGGAAAATTATCCTACAATCCCATCATTCTGTCATGACTTCGTTTTCAGTTAGGCAGTGTAAGTGGCAGCCTCCAAAGCCTACATTTTGGAGACAGTGACTCTCTTTCTTTCTCCCCTCCCCTTTCTTCTTTCTGCTCTCCTCTTTCTCCTCATCTTCCTTCTTTGTCATTTTTTTCTTGTTAGTGTTCACCATGTCAGATTATGGCTACACATATGTCCAGAAACTTACAAGTCATAATCCATTGGTTAGAATTTACCTTTTCCATGCACAGCAAGGGCTCTGAAGATTTCCTTAAATTCTATTTTAATTGATCTTATTAAATTGTTCATAAGCCATTGAAAGAATATGTAAATAGAACTTTACAGAGTAACTATTCTAATCATTTCCTCTGGCATTGTTCATAAACTTTACATCATACCCATGCTTTGCCTTCTTTAAAATGTTCCAGATAGAACATTACCTTTCTAATAGCATTTGTAATTGTAGCCAAGAGAGTACAAGAGCTATTAGAGGAAAGATATCTACTGGGGCTTATGGAACTGAGCACAGACTCACTCTCCCAAACTTCTCTACAGGAATTTTGGTCTTGATCTCTGTTAAGCACTTCCTCTATGCAGTTAAAAGTGTTCCTTTTTGGCTCATTTGCTCTTAGAAGAAATCCTGAGTATTGTTGTTTATTTCCATACCCTATGAACAGAGAATAAAATCTCCAGTAATTATTCATTTTGTTACATACATGTTCTTCCTTTGCACTAAAATAAGAGCCATTTGAGTGTGCCAGACTACTTGTCATTCATGACCACTGAAGATGGAGACTCTTAAATGGTAAGCATCAGGTTCAAGAGAGACCTTGTCTCAATATACAAGATGGAGAGCCATTGAGAAAAACATGTGATATCTTCTTCAGCTGCCAACATGCACTCTCATACATGTTCACATGCACCCACATACACATGTGTGCCCATGTACATGTAAATATACACACAAACCTTCAAATTATTTGTACAAAATTGGTTTATCCAATATGTGATATCAAAAGTTGAAAGTCAGGTGTATTGACTAAATAAGCAATGTAAATGTCAAAACAGTATTTGTTTTGTTATTGATTTGTTTCCTTTTTCAAGACAGAGTTTCACTGTGTAGCTCTAGTTGGCCTGGAACTATGTACAGTATGTACAGTATGTAAAATTACATATTACAGTATGTAATTTCAAACTCACAGAAATTTTTCTGTCTCTACCTTCTTAGTACTGTGATTAAAGTTGAGTTCCTCCATGACCAGCAATAACACTATAGTTGAAATAACTCATATAGAGAAACACTAAACAGGACAAAGTCAAGAGTCTCATCCTGTCAAAATCTATTTCTATTAAGGGTGGTGGATTTACATTACACTGCTTGCCTAGCATTCATGAGGACTTGAGTTCCACAGTAGAAAAAAAAAGAACATAATCTATTGTGTAAGTTGTGACTGCTTTTTTTTTTTTGAAAAACTGTATTTCTTCTGTCCTCTTGGAAGGTATAATAGCAAAGACAACATAACAAATGATTGTGAGTCAGAAATATTAATTTACAACTTTCCCCTGACACATCTAGTTGCAACAAGCAATGGCACTATCAGAAATGAAAAGATTTGCATCCAAGTGGCCCTTCCACCAGAATGTGGGATTCAGGAACACCAAAGGATACAAGTCCTTCAACATCTGAAATCAATGAGTTTTGAAAAACCTTGAATTAAAAAGAAAAATTAAGCTTAGAATAATATAGTAAATATAGCAAAACTATAAATGCAAATATTAAACACAAAATAACTACAACAAATAAGAAAAATAGTACCAATGTGAAAAAATTGTGAAAGTGTTGCAAAATCTCCTCTAAAAATATAATTGATGAAAATATGTATATAATTGATGATTCTATTACATACTGAAATTTTTGGTCAGTTAAAAAAGAGCTAAACATTCTGTACTTCCCAAAGGTATTTAATGTGTATAGAATGTTTCGAGTGACCTGTGAATAATCTTAGTTTCCAGAAAGGTGATCCTTAATCAAATTCTGTCTAAAAAGTTCTATTTCTAGGAAATACAGAAAATATCACAAGGTATGATGCTGTAGAAACATCAAACACATCCAGAATAGCAGTCATGCTACATGAGAACTGTAGTTGAAAAGTTTTATTGACTTAAAACCATGAAGTATGGCTACAGAAATGGTTCAGCAGATGAAGGCCCTTGAACTGACAACCTGGAACACACACAATGAACAGAGATAACAGACTTCCTTCCCAAATTGTCCTCTAATCACCATATGCAATCTGTGGCACATGTATGCATACGGACACACACAAACATACACACAGAAACACACACATGCTGTTTAATTTTTGATGAACAAAACAGGGAATGAATGACTATGATAGACTAAAAAATATTGTAAAATAATAATAGAACTATCAACTTGGCTCAGCTGGTAAACTTCTTGCTGCCAATGATAAGCTGGATTTAATTGCCAAGGCCCACATAGTTGGCAAAGAAACTTCCTAGTTGTCTTCTGACCTCCACAGACACGCGCACATACACACAAATAAATAATAAACGTAAATTTAAAATAAAGTAACTTATAAACAAAATCATGTAACAGCAAAATATATTATGCGAACATATTGGATGTTCTAACCTAATATGTTCACTGTAAATTGAAAAAGAAATTTTTGAGGCAGTCAGAAAATTGGACTAGGGTTAGGTATTGGATAAAACCAAAACTATGATTGATATTCTTGATGGTAGTATTGAGAGGATGGCATTCTAGTTATGTCAAACAGTATCTTAAAAATACACAAGAAGTACATAAAAGTTAAGTTAAACAATTTAGTAGTTTATTTGTTTATCGTATTTAAATATATATTTTTCCTCTGAAAGTTCAACAACCTAAATGTGCTTTAACTGATAAATACATAGTGAAAATGTGGTACAAAAATCAACATTACAGGTAAATGGGTGGTAATAGAAAATAGCATTCTGAGTTATATAATACAGACCCAGAAAGACAAATACCACATAATTATTCTAATCTGAGTCTCTTAGCTCCAACTCTTCAGAGGGTGATACATATCTTGTGTTAACTGCAGAAGCCAGGAAAATAAAGAAGAAGCATGGCAGGAAAGCAATAAAGAAGGGAATAGTAGGGTACAAAAGTGGAAATGGAAAAACTCACAGGCTTTCATTTGGGAGGACGGGATGGGGAGGAGTCAATACATAAGGAAAGAAAGGAGGAGGGTAAAATAACAGTAAGTAAAATCTCATAGTGTATCTCTACCTAAAATTACATATAAATATGTGTATACATACACATATATAGTTTAAATAAAACTTTCCCACCTGAGCTGACAATACTCCCCCAAGAGTCACAGACTATGTAACAAAATTGTTAATACCAGGCATGAAAGGACCCCTTTCAAGTTGTGATCAGGGAAGCCCATGAGAATTTCAAACATTATAGGTCACTGCTTTTGCCTTTGGTTGCCTCCTATGAGTTGAAGGTAAGTCCGTGTTGCGGAAGTCAGCATGCACTTTGGAAACAGAACCCAGAGAAATCAATTTGGATATGACTAAATGTCTCCTTCCTGAATACTAGTTTTCATGGTACCAGAAGGTGCCAAGCTTCCAATGGAGAGAAGCAACCAATACGCATGCACCTATATGATGCCTATGAACTACAGCAATGACCAGAATGGCAGGGTAACCTTAAGAGCTCCATAGTGGCACTCAGAACTTGGTGGTAACCAGTAACTAGACTTAAGCTCTGTTCAATAGGAAGGAAATCATTGCTGGCAGTGGAAGCCTAGCCAGATAAAAGGTCAAAGACTTTGTAGCAGAAAGTATAATCACAATACTAAACGGCATAATTTCTAACTGCAGTCTAATATTTATCTTTAGACTCAGAGATAAGTACATCCCTTACATGTCATCAAATAAATTTCTCCTTGTAACAAATGGAGGCCTCTATAAAACCCATGAAATGCAGAGGACAAGTGATAATACGGTGCTCACTCCCAACTGATACTTCTATAAGTTACTTCTGCACCCAAGTATAAGGAACGTTGCAGAATAAAGGTTGGAAAGATGTAAGAGTTAGGGGAACAGTAGTCTGTTAGGAGATTGTATCTCCTAACAATGTCTAGAAAGCTACACTCCTAAAGTCTCATCAGTGTGACTGCCTACACATGACCTGAACAAGCAGGACAACAAAAGACATACAAACATGGAAGGGGTACATCTCACAGGGTCCCAAACCTAAAAAAACAACTGTAGGCAATTAAGGAATGCTGACAACATAAATAAATTCTTCCAAAGAGAAGAGCACAACAATCGGTTATAAAATATCAAGTAGTCAGCCCTGCAAACATATACACACAAGTAACATTATATGGAATGGACACATTGCAGGCATGTTTATATATAACTATATATATAGTTATAAACTATATACATGTACATATGTATATGTGTATATATATCCCTAATACACTCATGTTTATGACAACAAATTTTAAAGTACAGATTTAAAGGAGAGCAAGTATAGGGGGTCATGGGAAGGGTTGAAGAGAGAAAATAAAACAAGAAAAATAAATAATTATATTTTAATTTTAAAAAGTGAAACTATAAAAATTATGAACTCAAAGAAGAAGAAATATAAATTGTATGTGGTTTAGTCAAGAAATAAAATGAGAAAAAATATAAATTTGCAGTGGTGGAAGTTTAAGAAGGCACCTGGGGCAAAAGAAGACATTTATTTATAACAGAAAACTATAAATACATGCGAAAATTTTAAATATAGAAAAATGTTGGTAAAAATTTAATATTGAAATATGAAGTAAAGAAATAGAAATCCAAAATAATCAAAATAATTTGAAAAGATAATCAATTTTAATGGAGACTGCTGGTTTGTTTCCTGGCTGCCCAGACCCCCGAAATAATCACACAGGAACTATATTATTTAAATCACCGCTTGGCTCATTAGCTCTAGCTTCTTGTTTGCTAACTTTTACATCTTAATTTAACCCATTTCTATTAGTCTGTGTATTGTCATATACCTGTGGCTTACCGGGTGATATTATGGCATATCTGTCTCTGACAGCGGCTCCATGGCTTCTCCCTAATATGCCTCCTTTCTCCCAGCATTCAGTTTAGTTTTCCCCACCTAGCTCTATTCTGCTCTGCTATAGGCTCAAGACAGTGTCATTATTAACTAATGGTATTCACAGCATATGGGAGGGAATCCCACATCAATAATTGAACATCTTTATAGAAAGAGTACCCACCTAAGGCAGTTTTACATAATGACATAATAAAATAAAGGCATGGGTGCAATGGATTTTCCATAATTTTTGATTGGTGCATACCTGTTTCACATGATACTGAGTTTAATAAGGACTACAAGATGGTTTAATAAGAAGTTGAGCTGGGATTTATTTGTAATAGCACATGTAATAAATAGCTTTTATTTGTAAAAGCACATCATTTTTAAATGATGATTGATTTGGTAAAACTGTTGTTAATAATACCTGATCAGCTTAGTTAGAGGCATGTAAACCAGAGAAATTGGTAAATGCTACCTGCCTGAACAAATTGTTGTTTTTTTAAATATTTTTTAGATTATAGTATAATTATATCATTTCTTCCTTCCCTTTCCCTTTTTGAAATCCTCCCATGTCCCCTTTCCTTTGCTCTTTTTTAAGTTCTCTGTCATTTTCTTTAACTGTTGGTGTGTGTACTGAATACATGTAGATGGGTGTATAGTGTATTCCTAAGTATATATCTGCATACACACAAATTTATAGATATGCATACATTTAAATACTTGTGTGTCTGTGTATGTATATATTATACTAAATATGTATGTGTGTATGTATATCTCTAAATACATAAATGCAACCTGCTTAGCCATAAAACATTACTTCAAGGATGAACATTCAGCCAGCTGGTGTGCTCTTCCCTGTGGAATTCCCTGTGGAATACTGTTTCTCTCCCTCTCAGCATTCCGTAGTTGTCTGAAAAGGTCTTTTCCCTTTGCATCTTAGCATGCTTATTTGTTTTGTCCTTGTTCAAGTCATGTTTGGCATTCTTATATTCATAAATGTAGTTCTCACCCATATTGAGATCTGAGAACTTTCATCTTACAGAGTCAGTTTAACAACACAGGACTAATTTTTTTGTAAAAACATTAGCAATCATGTCTATTGATTAAACAGAAATATCACATTTTATGCCAGAATATGTATATATATATATGATAAAAATCAATAGCTCTCCAAAAGCTAGTAATTAAAACTTATTTGAGTTTTCTTGACCTTAAAGAGATTTGTTTTCAAAAACCATTAGACCAATTAAATTCAATAATTCTACTAAGAAGTGAAATAAAATCATATATACATATATAAATATATGTCAATTACTAGTATTTTCTTAAATACAGAATTCCTGGATAGTGCATTAGGAATGCGGAGAAGAAAAACTGGTGGTGTTAATCATTTCTAGCTAACCCGAGAGACCTGCCTTCCAAGGCATTAACTGGTACCTGACCAAGTGGAAAAAGGTGGCAAGTGTCAAAACAGGTGCCTTTCCTGAGTCACACGAAGGGATAACACTTTTCAGGTAAGAAATTCCAAAAGTAAATTATCCATAAATAAACTCAAGATCTCAATAAAAATTATAATATTTCTGAGCTTAAATAAAGAGAGATCTAGAGTATGTTCTTATGAGAAGCCTCAGCACTGTGAAGCCATAAATTATACTTAAATTACTGTTATCAGGAACCTTCATAAACTCACACACTGAATATCATGCACATATAAAAATGATGAAGAGGAACCAAGAACTTTGTCAGAAAAAATAGTTGAAGAATTTGCCTTGTTGATATGGAGATATAGTAGTTAATCACAATAATGTACAATAGATAAAAAATAAATATATTTACAAATATAGGAGCCAGAAAAAAATTGATATGATATAGAGCAAATAAGTAATCTTAGGCAAAGAAATAATTAAAAATAAACTGAGTAAAGATTAAATATTTGTTTAATAAATATTTGAGAGGAAATTTGTTCTCTATTTGGGATTAAGTTAGGCTAGACTCTTCTTGCAAAGTGAATGGGAATTAATTGCAGTTAAAATAACAGAAACAAAATACAGGAATATTTTTCAAATCTTGAAATATTACTGTAGGCTGTTGGTGTTTGGCATACTTTCTCAAGCATCTGTGTATAGAGTACACACAGTTAGTGCAAAGGCACTAACTTTTCTGCGTCTTCCGAATATTGACTGAATACAAGAGACAATTAAAAATATTATCTTAAAGAGCAATTTGCCTTCTCTGTACTACAAAAGAAAGATCAAGTCAAACATAGAGGATGCTGAATTTCTCTCTAGTTTTCAAACATAATACCTCTGTGGGTGCAGGTTCTCTTTGTGTATTCGTGTATAAGTACAGCTTAGAAGGTATTGTCAGAGCAGCTGTACAAACTTAGTCATTTTTATTAAGATAATCAACCTGGAAAATATTTAAAGCCACTATTTTCAGAAACTTTTCTTAAATTATTTTTTTCCTCAGAGTTTTGTACAGTCATACAGTCTACTTACATTATCTTAAAAGATAATATTATATATTTTAAATTATTTGTTTTATAGCAGAGTGACTGTCACTCAAGACATAGTTTATGGAAAAGTGTCGTTCAGAACGTGACAAGAAAGTTGAAGAAGTTTGGTCTAAATACTCAAAAGGGAGATTATCCAAAGTAATTTTCATCTAAAAAGCAGGAGCATGTATATTGTCAGTTGCATGTATGCCTGCACCTCCCCACTCACACAGTCTATACCATATATGTGAAATTGCCTTTAAATGAAATTAAAACATAGTGATAAAACTGCATAATACCCTAACATTGAATGAATAACCATTTAGCTGTGGCAAAATAAGATAAAGTTACTTTAAGGGTATCAAGGTACCAGTGACCACAATGAGCAAAAAATAAACAAACAGAATAAATAAAAGGTATATTGAAGTTTTTTTTTAAAACTCTCTAGGGGCTGGCCACCCAGCTCCCAAATAAATACACAGAGACTTACTCTTATGAATGCCTGGCCCTAGTTTGGCTTTTTT
>JAQHUG010000015.1:8417675-8457203 GCA_028555095.1 Dicrostonyx torquatus
CCCAAAAAGTCAGTACAAGCAATAGGGATAAATCCTGGTGCTACTGCCAGTGGTCCTGCAGTCTGCCCTAGCCATACTACTGTCACCCATATTCAGAGGTTCTAGTTTGGTTCTGTACTGGTTCCTTCCCTGTCCAGCTGGAGTTGGTGAGCTTCCATTAGCACAGGCAAACTGTTTCAGTGGGTGTCCCCATCATGGTCTTGGCCACTAAGAACCTTCATCCAGCTACTGTTGGAAACAGAGGCAGAGACCCACAGTGCAGCACTCAGGTGAGCTCCCAAAGTCCAGATGAAGAGTGGGAGGAGTGACAATATTTCAGGAATTTTTTAAGATTAACATTGTTTTTAGCTAATGTTTCTATGTCTTCTATTGTGTCTCATAGCATGAATAATGAAAACCCTGAGACAGATTTTGAGATTCAACCTAAAGATCAGAAATTCAAAATAGTCAACCACTAGAGAGCCTTTTACCTCTACCAAATTTTCAGACCAAAAGGCCAATCCTGCAAAGCTCTCCACCAACCTCAGACTCCACACTCTATTAAGTTCCTGTCTCTTCCCATTTATATTTCTCTCTTTGCCCAGCCATATCACTGTGTCTCCACCTTCCTGGTGCTGGGAGTAAAGACATGTGATTCCAAGTGCTGGGATCACCTTAGCATGAGCTCTGTTTGTCTTTTAGACAAATTTAATCGTGAATAGCCTAGGATGGCCTTGAATTTACAGAGATCTGTCTGCCTCTGTCTCCTGAGTCCTGGAATTAAAGGTGTGTGCCACCACTCCCTGGTCTGTATGACTGACTAGTGTGGCTATTTTGCCCTCTGATCATCAGGCAAGCTTTTATTTATAAAAAACAAAACAAAACAAAAGTAATATGCCACTATATTATCCCATACCTGAGATTCTCTCTTCTGTCTCTTGTATTCTACTGAAAATGCTTGTTTCTGTAGTACCTGTTTGCTTACCTAGATTTTTTTTTCAGTTCCAGAATTCCCTCCGTGTTTTGTTTGCTTTATTGCTTCTATTTCCATTTTCTGGTCTTGAATAGTTTTAATAGTTTCATTCACTAGTTATGATGTCTTTATTTCTTGACTTTCTTTAAAGGACTTTTTCATTTCTTCCAAATTTATGTTTTTCTTTTCCTTGATTTCTTAAGTATTTTATTCATTTCCTCTTAATGACTTCTATTGTCTTCACAAAGTTGGTTTATGGTTTTTTTCTTGTAGTTCATCTGGGATTGGAATATTCAAGCCTTGCTATAGCTAGGCTTGTTGCCTTGGCTATTGTCAATTGTGTTCTTATGCTGAAACCTAGGCTTCTTGGTTTGGAGTGATTAGACATTTTAGACCTATAATTAGGTCTAGGTGGGAATGTCTGTGTTAGTCTTTCTTGGATGGGTGTTTTGTTCCTTGGTTTCTGCTTCTCCTCTGATCTTAAGACAGCTGTGGCCTGTGGTTGAGCAGGGGTCTACCCAAAATGGGATCTGAAACAAGTCTTCAAAGAAGGGTGAAGGGATTTGGGATAGGGTTGAGGGAGCACAGAGAGAGTGTGGGAGTTCCAAGTATGGATGGTTTACCTGTGTTTCTGTTGGCTGAGATGGACTCTGGTTGAGTTTAAGGCCCCCACCTAAGTAGGGAGCTAGGACATGGAGATTAGGAGGTGTGGGGGAATTGCGAACTTGGTAAACAAACACTGAGAGAATTGGAGATGTCTGTAGGTGGGTGGCCTACCTGAAGTTCTGGTTGCCATGTGGCCTCTGACTGAGCCTAATTTCCATTTTCAACCAAATTCCAAATTCTAAAGCTTGTTTAGAAAATTTCAACATGATTTGTTTTCAGTCGTTTGCTAAATTTGATTGTATTGAGAAGAAAAGATTTTAAAGTTCTTAATTCTTTAACAAAGACATTTATATACTTCCATAGGTATGATTAAGAGAAGCATACATACATAAGCTGATTCTTTTATTAATTTATTAATTATATATAGTGTCCTGTCTGCAAATATGCTGTAGGCCAGAAGAGGGCACAATATCTCATTATAAATGGTTGTGAGACACCATGTGGGTGCTGGAAATTGAACTCAGAACCTCTGGAAGAGCAGTCAGTGCTCCTAAAGTCTGAGCCATCTCTCCAGCCCCGGTAAGGTCTTACAACTTAACAAAAGATACTTTTATATTTCTTAAAGTTAGAAGTACTATAAAATGTAAAACTAGTGACAGCATGGGAAGAATCATGATCCAGTGACAGTCTCATAGGAAGAATGCTTTAGACTATTGAAGGGATAGTAGTTTAACGCCATCTGCCACTCCTGAACAAAGGGGACTCCCTTGAAGGATAAGAAGGGGCAAGGAGGGAAGCAAAGCAAAATTTAGAGCCCAGTAAAAATCAATTTTAAAAAAAAAGTCTTTCAGTTGTTTTTTTCTGCTTGTCCCCATGGCCTCTGGAGCCTTCTCCTGAACTGAAACCTCCAGAATCCTCCCACATCAGATCATCAGCTCAACATGGCTGCTTTTCCTGACTCCCTACTCTTACCAGTCATTGCTTTGTGGGGTTCATGTCATTGTGCCTCCCTCAGATATACACTGTTAAACTTCCAGTCTGTGTTTTATACTGTGCCAATTTTACACATTTTCTAGAGATAAGCTCAAATTCTTGGAAGTATGGCACAATCTTCATTGGGAGAGTGTATAGACCCAAAATCTATGATACTGTCCTCAACTGCAAGAGTCAGACTTTATACTCCTCTCTAAGTAACAGAAAAACAAATAAAAATAAAAAAGCTAACTGCTTCCTGATTCTTTCCATGTCTTTGGAGAAGAATCCTAATAAATATGAAGTGCCAGTATACTCCAACTGCATATGTAGGCTGAAGGTTACAAAATAAATACAAAAGAGAGAAATGAGGAAAACCCCCAAGAAGGAGGAGCTTGTGGTAAGAAGCTCACATAAATTGGGACCATCTAGAGCAAGCTCTTTCTCCACCTACACTTTCTAAAGTATTCATGGACATGAAGATTGTCACCTGAGGTGCTTTGTTTCTGAAGGGAAATTTGTTGACTAGAGTTTAAGGAAAGCCCTTTAATTTCTGAGGACTCTGGGTCTCCTGAGAACACTGGGAGATGAAGGGGGGGGGGGCGTTGATGAGACTGAGCTCTGAAAATCCACCCATTCAAAGAAGAATGTGCTGGGTTAAATGCTTAAGACTGACTTCAAGAAAGGTATGAGTATCTGATAACGGATTCCTTTTTATGCTGTGCCTATGTATTAGGAAGCAGAATTTCAAGACAGAAGTTGTGTCTATAAATTAACAAGATTAATTTGGGGAGGCATTAAGCATGTTGCATCTCTTGGGACCTAACCCTGTGACAGAGGCTTTGCCCAGGTCAGCAAGGCACTTTAACAGTATCCAAGAAAACTGACAAAGAAGCATGCTGGGGGAAATTATCTCTGCCACAAATAATGAAAATGTGTGACCTGAATCTTATCAAGGCCCAGGGCAGACATGGTGTAGCAGACTCACAATTTATCAAGTCTCCCAAAAGTGTCATGAACTGGGGGTTTAGATAAGTTTATAGCATAAACAGTCTTCTCATTGCAATACAAAATGTTAATTACCATTAATCTGATAGCTTGTTGAATCTGAGATAAAGGAGCTTCTTAAATTTATAACGATTCTGAAAAACACTGTAGCAGTTGCTGCTAAAATAATTTCAAACAGGTATGAAGACAATGTCCTATAGCTTTTATATGCTATAATAAAATGCCTACAGGGAATACAAAATGAATAGTTTTATTTTCTACTGATATTTCATCCTTGTCACCGTAAGTTTTTCTTTTCTACATTTTTCCTTGAATAGCCCCAAACTCAAATTTAAGTAATGTAAATTAGTATAGTCCATATCCCTGGTTGAATCAAGAAAAGGTGCTGGGAAGAGTAATCACATTTTTTTTTTTTTTTTAGAGACAGTGATGTCTATGCTAGTCTTAACACAGGGATATGGGAGACATGAATCAGCAAAACTCACATTTGAATATAAATGGTAATACATAGCAGAGATTTAATAATAAATCAAAGGATAGCTACCAGATCATTTCTTTAGTTATGCTCACTAAACACTATAGCTTCTTTCTGTCCAGGAAATGCTCCTTAACTTCCTTGTTAAAAGCAAGGATTTCCATAGTTGCTTTGTGTCCAATTGCTCCTTTAAAGACTGTATGTCTTCTAAAAGTTCAGGAAATTCCCTCTGCTGTGACTATAAGGCAGAGCAGTACACAGGAATGATAAAAATGTCTCTAGCATTCTGGTTAGCAAACATTTCACAAGCTCTCTATATGGTATCAAACGCTTCTGGGTACTAGGAAGAAAAGAGACAAATAAAGCAGGATAGAACTTGCTTTAAGGAGCTCAGAGACAATCACTCAAGTTCAATACCCTGTGCTATCACATGCTATGATAAACATAGGACACCAGATTGTTCATGCTTGGTGTGAGATAGGTGATGACTACTAAGAGTTACTATGTGAAGTCATACTGAGTGACACAAGTGAAATTAGTTTTATAGGAGTAGTGTGTTATAGAGTAGAATTCAACTGAAAACACAAAGAGCTAAAAGTAGTAGGGAAGGGAAACCCTTGTTTATCTGATAACTTAAGAAAGCTTAGAGCTCTAACTAGGTCTCCATATGGTATCAAACTCTTCTTCAGTAAGGAGCTGTTGAAAACTAATCCAGAGAAACAGCATGACCAAACTTGACTTTCAGACAGATGTTTCTAGTAATCCATATAAGTAAATATTGTGCCCAGTTATGTGGTCATAGTATCAGCACAAAGAACAATGTACTAAATCTAGAATGGGAGCAGCTGGTTTGGAAGTTAGAAGAAAGATTAGAAACACACAGAAGGTAAAAGCACAGAAATAAATTATTTCTCATTCATGAGAAATAAAGGAGAGTCTCAAGTCTATTACCTGAGAGAAAAACACCAACAAGCATGACAAAAATGCACACAATTCTTAAGACCCAATATAAATGTCAAAGAGATAATAGATTATAAATAAAGAGCAAGGCCTTTTCACCAAAGCTTATGAGCTTAAGTTCTACCTCCATTGTTGAATACATTTATGTGCATCCAAGGTAAGGAGATAAATGGTGCAAACCCCAGACATCTTCAAAAGACATGAGGTTCAAAATCATAAAGATGCAGATGTATGAGATGGATTCAGGGGAAGAAGATGAACAGTGCCCACCAGAATATCCAAAGAACAGAATTTTGTGGGATGTAAGAAGTCATAGACATAATTGTGAAATCAGCAAAATAGAGATAAGAAAAGTTTTCAAAAGTAGTATGTAGGCACAGTCCTTCTTCCCAGAGACAATATTAGGTTTTGGGAGCTAGCATTATGAGTACTTCTAAGTTGTCTCCAGTTCCACCAAACAAGTGAAAGAGACCTGAGGGCAACTGTAATTAGCAACCACTAACTAGCTGCTCAGGACTTTAAAATACAGCTATGCTCTATCCCATCATTCCTTAGATCAAAATAAATCTCAGGTTTGTTGACAAAAGACATAAAATACAAGGTCAAAATATCCAATAATAAATAAGCATTTTGATTTGCATTACTCTAATAGCTAAAGATGTTGAGTATTTTTGTAAGTGTCTTTCAGTCATTTTAGATTAATCTGTTGAGAATTCTCTGTTTAGGCCTGTACCCAATGTTTTTATTAAATTATTTGTTTTTTAGGTGACCTATTTCTTGAGTTTTTTGTATATTTTGGAGATCAGCCCTCTGTCTGATGTGGGGTTCTAGTGTAGGAGGTTCTTCTGTTCATGTGTTGCTTTCATTGGTTAATGAATAAAGAAACTGCTTTGGGCCTGATAGGGCAGAACTTAGGTGGGCAGAGAAGACAGAACTGAATGCTGGGAAGAAGGGCAGAGTCAGAGATGCCATGGATCTTCTGCCTAAGATGGACCCTGTTTAGAATCTTGCCGGTAAGCCACAGTCTCGTGGTGATACACAAATTGGTAGAAACGGGTTAAACTAATATGTGTTAGCCAATAAGAAGTTAGAGCTAATGGCCAAGCAGTGTTTAAATTAATACAGTTTCTGTGTGGTTATTTCGGGTGTAAGCTAGTCGGGCAGCCGGGACAAACAAACCACAAACCACTTCTCCTTTACAAGAGGGTTCATGAAGATCTTTTCTTATTCTGTAGGCTGCCATTCTATCTTGTCCTTTGCTTTACAGAAACTTCTCAGTTTCAGGAGGTCCCACCTATTAATTATTTCTCTTAGTGTCTGTGCTACTGGAGTTATATTTAAGAAGTTTTCTCCTGTGCCAATGTATTCAAGTGTACTTCCCACTTTCTCTTCTATAAGATTCAGTGTGGTTGGTTTTATGTTGAGGTCTTTGATCCCTTTGAACTTGAGTTTTGTGCATGGCAATAGATATGGTTCTATTTTCACTTTTTTACATGTTAATATCCATTTATACAAACACCATTTGTTGAACATGTTTTTTTTCCATTTTTTATTTTCTTGATTCTTTGTCATAAATCTGGTGTTCATAGGTGTGTGGATTGATATATGGATCTTCAATTCATTTCCATTGGACCTCCTGTCTATTTTTATGCCAATACCAAGCTGTTTTCAGTGCTATAGCTAAAAACAACTCTGAGATTCCATTTTACACCTATAAGAATGGTCAACATCGAAAACAGTGTTGACAACTTACTCTGGAGAGGATGTGGGGTAAAGAGAACACTCCTCTACTGCTGGTGGGAGTGCAAACTAGTACAGTCATTTTGGATATTAGTGTGGCAATGTACCAGAAAATTAGGAAACAACCTAAGACTCAGCAATACCACTTTTGGATATATACCCAAAAGGATGCTCAAGCATAACACAAGGATATGTGCTCAACTATGATTAGCAGCATTATTTATCATAGCCAGAACCTGGAAACAACCTAAGTGCTCCTTGACCAAAAAGCAGATGAGGAAAATGTGTTATGTTTACACAATGGAGTACTACACAGCAGAAAAAATAATGACATTTTGAAATTTGTGGGCAAATAGATGGATCTAGAAAACATCATATTGAGGGAAGTAACTCAGACCCAGAAAAACAAATATAATACGTACTCACTCATAAGTGGTCTTTAGACATAATGCAAAGATAAACAAGCCTACAATTCACAATCCCAAAGAACTTAGACAACAAAGTGAACCCTAAGAGAGACATACATAGATCTAATCTACACGGAAAGTAGAAAAAGGCAAGATCTACTGAGTAAATTGGGAGCATGAGGATCGTGGGAGAGGGTGTAATGGGAAGGGAGCAGAGAAAAATATGTATCGCAATAAAAACAAATCAAATAAATAAAGAGAAAACCACTATTTGGCAAAAAAATAAATAAGTAAATGAATGAATATGTAGCCCAAGGGTTAAAATGTAGTCTCTAAAATCTTGCAAAAAAAATATTCAGGGGTTGGAGATTTAGCTCAGTGGTAGAGCCCTTGCCTAGCAAGCGCAAGGCCCTGGGTTCGGTCCTCAGCTTCAGAAAAAAAAAAACAAAAAACAAAAACAAAAACAAAAAACAAAATAACAAAAAATATTCAGACATTAAACATAAAATTATTTTTGACTTCTGCAAAGAAAAAACTAATTACATAAATAAATCTAAAAGATATACTATGAACTACAAATATTAAAATTTGTATTGCCATAATCTCTGATGAATAAGTAGCAAATTAATTAAAATGTACAACATAGACAAAGACTATCAATAAAAACACAAATCTGCAATAAATCTATGGAAGGATCCTTAATATAAGTCAGATTCACAAGGCAATTTTATTCCCATGATGTAAGTAATCAAAGAAATCATCTGCATTAGTAGTATGGATTATTAAAACAGGTGAGATCATTTAGAACTGACTACATAATTTGACTTACAATATTGGTCAATGTATTCACAAGACACATGGCCTGTCTACTTAATAACTGTCAATATATGAGGAGAAAAGTCTGGTTGAAGACTAATCAGAGACCAAAAATGACAAAGGAATCATCACTACATTCAGGATGATGTGAGCTCAATTCAAACTGAACTCAATTCTGAACCACAGCAACAAAACACAAAAGAACAAATATCACAATCAAATTTGAAACTTTGGTAATAATATGCCATAATAAATTTCTTTGCTTACAATTAAATATAGCTTATTAAAATACTGTGGAGATGTTTACCAAGGTTCCATTTAAATAGAATAATTCCAAAATCAAAAGTTTGTTTATACAAACAGCTAATCAGCAGTTTCATCTCAGGAAAAGTTGTTCTTTAGGAAACATCTCAAATAGTATGAAGAAAAAAAACCACCTCAATTTTACTTGGAAAAAAAAACAGAAAAATGTAGAGAATGAGACTAAATCATTCTATAAAGTTATAACTGTCAAATGGAAAGGTATATATCAATATATTAGACAGGATCCATGCTAAACTTAAAAATACTTCAGAAATTTATCTATGGTGAATTTAAAAAAATGAAGTTGCTATATACAGAAATCCAGCAAGTTACAAACAAGGTAAATGAATTTATAGCTGAAGCATATGGGCATGTGTACATCTGCATACATATTTCACGTTGCTTTTGGGGAGATAAAATACTGGACTCCTTCCTTGTTTAAGGTCCTCACTATATATTGTTTGAATTCTTCCATGGAACATTATAACTCTGGTTGTCAAAATTATTCAATACCCATCCCTTTTAAAAACTGAATTATAACGAGAAAAGTAACAGAGAAGAGTCAGGACTTTCAGAATAGTGCCAGCTTGGCTTGGCTGCCTACTCAACTTTATGTATGAGACCGGATGCAACTGCCACTAGCTTTTCTGAAAACAGGGGGAAATGGGATTTGATCAGGCAGTCTCTTTCTGAGACCAAAATTGTTTTTGTCTATGATCTTGAAGGCTGGATGTTGCTTTCACTCAGACATCTGTAGAAACTCACATGTTTGATGTCATGGAGTCTTTGTTAGCTGGTAATGTGTGTTAAATATTACTTTTTAGTTGATAAACAAAAAAGTGTGTGAAGCAAACAGACACAAATTATAGATGGAAAAGAGAGGTTACTCTGGGAAGACAGGGTGAATGTGATGAATACGTGTGTTAGGAAACTTTCTAAGAACTATTTTAATGAAGGAAGACACCCAGACAAAAGAAGAATACCACTTTTCATTTCAATTTTTTTTTTACATTTGAACCACAGTTCTCACCACACTCCTCCTTTGTCCTTCACCCCATCTCCCCCTAGCTTACCCTCCTACACACTGTCTTGTCATATGGAGGGCCTAGTTTGGTCTCATCAAGGCTCCACAGCTGTTGGTTTCTGAATTTCCACGAGCTTGGTTCAGATGTCTCTGTAGATTTCTCCATTATGAGCTTGATCTTCCTTGCTTATATATTTCCCTCTTCCCTCTCTTCAGATGGATTCCCAGAGCTAGGTCTGATGCTTGGTTGTGTTTCTCCTCGTCTGGTTTCATCATTTTTTATTATATTCTTTTATTTTTTTCTTTCAAAAATTTACACTTTCTCCCCTTCTCCCAGTTCCCTCCCGCTCCCCCACTACCCCTCCTCTCTGCTTTTTTAGGAGAGGGCAGGATACCCTGCCCTGTGGAAAGTCCAAGGCTCTCCCCACTCCATCCCGGCCTGAGAAGGTGTGCATCCAAATAGACTGGGCTCCCTAAAACCCTATTCACACAGAGGAGATAGGTCCCAGTGCCATTATCGATGGCTTCTCAGTCTGCGCCCATTTGCAGCCACATTCAGAGAGTCCGGTTTAATCATATGCTCATTCAGTCTCAGTCCAGCAGGATTTGGTGAGCTCCCATTAGATCAGGCGCACTGTCTCAGTGGGTGGACCAGTCCCTCGCGATCCTGACTTCCTTGCTCATCTTCTCCAACCTTCTGCTTTTCGACTGTACCTTGGGTGCTCAGTCCATTGCTCTGATGTGAATGTGGATCTCTGTCTCTATCTCCATCTATCGGACGAGATTTCTATGGTGATGATCAAGATATTCATCAATATGACTATGGGACAAGGCTAGTTCCGGCACCCTCTCCTTTGCTGCCCAAATGCCTAGCTGGGGACATCCCCGTGGACACCTGGGATCCCCTCTAGAGCCAAGTATCTTGCCAATACTAAAATGACTCCCTTAATGTAGATATCTTATTCCCTTCTCCAATAACCATCCATCCTCCATCTCCACCCTCCCTCTCCCTCCAGCTTTCCCCAGCCCTTCCTATCTTCCTTATCCTTCCCCCTCTCCCCCTTCCCTATCCTCCCCCCAACTCTCCCCTCTCCCCTATCCACACTCCAGTGCTTCCAACTTTAGCTGGGTGATGTTCTTTGCTTCCAATTTCCAGGAGGATCTATATATGTTTTTATTTGGGTTCACCTTGGTATTTAGCTTCTCTAGACTTGTGAGCTATAATTATGCTTAAGTCCTTTGTTTATGGCTAGAGTCCACTAATGAGTGAGTACATACCAAACTCATCTTTTTGGGCCTGGGTTATCTCACTATGCAGATGATATGATAGTGTACATAAGTGATCCCAAAAACTCTACCAAAGAACTTCTACAGCTGATAAATACCATCAGTCGAGTGGCAGGATACAAGATCAACACAAAAAAACCAGTAGCCCTCCTATACACAAAGAATAAAGAAACAGAGAGGGAAATCAGAGAAACATCACCTTTCACGATAGCCACAAATAACATAAAGTTTCCTAGTTCCATCATTTGCGAGGGAATTTTAGATGAGGACATGATGAAATGGGATGGTCAAGTGGGGAGAGGGACAGAGCTGGAGATCAATGAAAGAGAGATCTTGATAGACAGAGCCACTTTGGTGTTAGGGAAACACCTGGTCCTAGGGAAATTCCCAAAAATTGATAACAATGCTCCCAGGTAAGACTCCTAGCAATAGTGGAGATGGAGCCCAAATTGGTCTTCCCCTGTAGTCAGACTGGTCAATTCCCCAACTCTCAGCATAGAAGATCACTCTTCTAAAAAATATTGTAAAAGTATCTTGAGGCATTTGAATTCATCCTTAATAAAGACAGAGGTATGTTGGAAATTTATTAGGTTATTTGTACTATACATCATTCACATAGAATAGGTTTACTCAAGTTTTGAGTACTAACCTAAGGAACTACACAAATATGTTCCTAGGGGGCTAGGATACCTGTGTTACTTACTGTGACTCAGTCTTTAAATTCTTTCAGGAACTGTAAGGAGCAATTACTAGCCAGCCTTAGACACATTTATTGCCAAGGAGAAGTCAAACACATTCTTTCAATTCCTAACAATTAGATATTTTTCTAAATCTATTCAGTCTTTGTAGGAAGTGTAGGTTTATCAATCGCCTCTCCAAGCAATCCATTATCTATTTGGAGAGCATAATTTGTTTCCCGCATAGAGTATGTGTTAACAGCATGATCTCTCCTACATTTATAATTAATTCGGAACTAACAAAGAAGGTAGGGAAAATTCTCCCATAAATAAAAGTAATGGATGCAAGTATTTAAACAAAAGGTCCTAGCAATTTCCAGAAATGTGAGAGGGAGGGAGAGAGGGAGAAAAAGAGGAACAGAGAAAATAAAATCGGTCTGCTCAATTTTGAAAGCTAAAAATACCAAAAGATTGTTCATTCCTTCTACATGACACTAGATATTTTGAAACTCTACTACTAAAAGGGATCGTAAATGACAAGGAGACACACTGTGCTGAATCTGTGAATGAGAAACTGTTTACTTCTCAATAAAATTAATGCCAGTTAGACTGCACATGACTAATTGCTTTGTTCATACAAAATTTTATTGGAAAATCATTTTTGTACACATAAATTCTCACCCAGGATGAAACTAAATATTTTGCTACTCATAGCACTTTTGAAATGATAGAGAGCCTGAAATTAAATTAGACTAAATGTCTTTATATTTATCCAGCATTAAAACTTATTTTCCTTACTCTCATTCTGCCAGCGTGACATCACTGGAGCTGAAGAGGATTGCTAATACTATTTATATTACACTGCAATGTCCTCTAATTGACCTTGTTTGTGCAATGGAATGGCTGCTTTTCTCTAGCTGCCAGCCCTTTATTGCAGCATTTTGACCATGCACTAGAGGCTCTTTGTGCTGCTGCTGGGTTCAAGAATCAATACTGGATTCCCAACAGCCAATAAAGGCAGCTGACAGCATGAATTAACTGAGTGTGGCCAGTTGCATGGCAGGCCATTGTCTTTAAGGAAAATCTGGCCATGATTACCAGCCACCATCTCCAAGTGAAGGTTTTTAATGCAAAGTGCCAGGTTGCTGTAATTTAATTTTGGCCTGCTGCTCTGTCACACTCCCCTTTGCCACGGCTGCATGAGATCCAAGCTATTAATGGCTGCAAACCAAAACACATACGGAGACAAAGGCAAATACTCCCAGTCATACCGTAGTGTGCTTCCAGCTGACCTGTCCATTCTTCTGTCGTTGTAGTCTCAGAGTAGTTCTTGTTTCCTCCAGTCAATCTTCCTGCCATAGTAATAAGTCAAACGAAAGCTTAAAATCACATGTTTTGTGTGTGTTTGTGTGTGACTTACACATGACTGTAGCTTTCATAAATGGCAGGTTTGAAGTAGCTGCATACACTCAAAAAAATAAACTTTTTGCTTTTGATTATAAACTGCTAAGATTATGAAAAACGACATCCATATTTTCTTATTTCTTGATACTGCAAATGATGGCCACTTCTATATTGCATTGGGCATATTTCCCCCTAAACAAAAAAATCCCATTGAACTTTCCCATCTTTATCTTCTCCGCAACATTCGACAGAGAGCACACAACCCTCCTTGGTAAAACATGCTCATCCCTCAAAATGTGGTTCCTCTGATCTTGTCCTGCCAGTGTCCATGTTCTCACTTCCCCCTTCAATTCACAAAACTGCATCCTCATTCATATTAGCAAATGCTTCTAAGTTCCATCGAATGTCACTCAAATCTTATTTGGCTCAGATTCTTGTTGAGTTTGGCCATCCTGTTGGTGCTTTGAACTTTGTGTTACTTAAACTGAACTCACATTTGCTGGCCTTCCCATCTCAGTGACTATGCATGTAATACATGTGTGAGAATGTGAGCCTTAACACTGAATCTCCTTCTCATCATCCTGAACACTTAATTCTTCCAGTCAAACCCTCAAAGTCTGGGTTTAGCTTTCTACTATTCACATAATTCATTTGCTTTCTGGCTAGGCTGGTACTTTGTTGTCTTCTTTTATGACTGTTTTAGCTAGTGCCCCTGACCTTAAAGTGGGCCTCCCCCCACTATTGAAATCTTCACACTAAAGCTGAATAGTCAGCCTAAATTTCAACTCTGTTCATTTTCTTTCACATTCAGGGACTTTATTTCTTCTGCCAGTTTCGTGTTGCTCCTTCTCAGTGTCATGCATTTTCTTTTCACTTCCATTGAATGATTGAAATGCAGGAACATGGACTATATCTGAGGCCAGTTTATAACAAAGCAAAGGGAAGCACCTGTGAGACCCTTGCCTGCAGTCCTGCCGCCATGCTGCAGTTAGTGCCTGGGCTTCCCCAGGTACCGCAGACAGAAGGAAAGCACACCGAATAACAAAATGGGATTTATGTAAGCCTAGAAAAGAAGAAATGACATGTCATTTCTTGTTTTATCAAAAAGCCTACATTTCTGAGAGAATTTTGGTATTGAAAACATCAGGTCTTGTTTATAGCAATGTTCTTGGCTGAAATTAATTCAAGCAGAGTTATTCAAGGGACACCATATTATATACAAGCCATTTAACTTGAGCTTTACAATGATTTTTCATGTCTCAGGATTATCAAGAAGGTACCAGTTTAGAGCAACATCTTCCATAAACTAGAACAAAGCCTGTGGTTTTAAGGGCTTTTTTTTCTAATATAAGCATGTGTGAGACTTTTAAAGACACAGTATTAGGTCTAATTGCACTATTAAGTTTTCTGTTACCTTCATGAATTGGGAAGAAAGGGTATATTTTATTTTGCTTCCAAAGTGAGCATCATGGCCATAAAAACAAACAAAAAAAAACAAAAAACGTCAGTTAAAGAATATAATTCACACATCACTTTTTCCACAAAGGTTGAAGTGACAATGGGAAAGCTAAAGTACCTCAATTGCTCCTTTTTATGTAGAGAAAAACTGAGCACGGGTGTGGTGAACTTCACACTGACCTTGGTATTGTCCTAGAGTGTCAGGAAAAAAAAAAGGAGGATGGGTTGCTTGTTTATATTGCTATTCTGTTGTAAATCTTTACGTCTTGGCAACTCAGTAGCACCTGAGTGGTCACCTAAGGGTAGAAGAGACAGGGAAAGGGTGGCATCGAGGATGCCTTGTGCTCCCTGGTCCTGGAGCTAAGGTTGGAAGGCATTGCCAGGCAATCTCCATAAAGCCTCAGCGGCTGTTGTTTATATTAGAGGAGGACTTGCTGAGCAGGAGACTAAGGGGCACTTTCTGATGCAGAGAAACATTCACTGTGCTGTTGTTAAGAGAGGAAATTTGGTCCTAGGAATCCAAGGAGGAATTTACAAGCCACATTTCTAAAGTGTCTCTGCTTTTCTGCTAGTGCCCTGGTCACATTAAACACTACAACTGCTCTGAGTAAAGACAAGGAGAAGGAAGGACACAGTATCTAGCTCTCCCACTCTGTACACAGAAAGGTGCACTGTGAGGCTGCCTCAAAGACTTCACAGTGAGTAATTAAGCCCCCTTAGGCATCTTTGCTATTGATCTACTTTATATATCATGATTCTTCCGATGAGCAAGGTAATTTTTACAAAATTCCCTTAGTCAAACCAACATTCTCCAGATAAGACCTGCACTAAAATAGGTGTATAAGAGCTACCATGTACTACACCTTTCTGTAATAAGTCTACATTTTAAATGACAGTTGTGCTGGTTTGAAATGGCAGTGGCAAGCTTGACAGCATGCAGGTAAGGATGGAGAATGGAGTGGAGGACCGACCATTCATCAAAGTCCTCACAATGAACATGCTCATGAGAATTGCTGTTTGCCAAACCTGAAATTATATGCCTTCTTTCTCTCTTTTCTGCACCATGAGAACATTTCGTTTGTGGGTTTATTTATTCTCAATCCACATCACAGAAGGTTTGTGTTCCTTCATGAGGCAATGTGGCTATTCTTTGTCTTTCATTGCAAGCCTCTGAGTCCCTCTCAGGCCAAAGGAAAGGCCAGGGAGCCCCCCAGATGCTCGTGATGATATATGAGATGGGGACGTGGCATCAGCTGGGAAAACAGCAGCCAGTGTTGGAATAATCAAAAGTGACCACATCTAATAATAGTCCGTGTGACAGTGAAGAGGGGACCCCAGGAAGCAGGTGGTCTATATGACAGAGGATCGATACTCCTGTAGAGGGGACAAAATAGATTTCAAATGGAAAATAAACTCTTGGAGAATAGGAACAGGAAGACAAGAGAAGGTGAGGGGAGATAGCTAAACCTGCAGGACAATATCAGGACAAAAAGAGTGTGAGGGTGTGGGCAGGGCCTACAGCTGAATGCAGATGAAAACAGACAGCAGAAGGGTGAGGGTAAAACTGTCAATGTGAATTGACTCCCACCACATGGAAGGGGGCAAGGTAAGCATCCAGAAACTTGAACCACCCAGAATATCTAGGATCTTCCACAGTCAAATTTAACATTCTTGCAGAAAAAAAAGAAAGAAAACAGAAAAAGAAACTGTTTCTTTCTTTCAAGAAGCATTGAGACAACATTAAAAAAGAAAAAGACTGTTTAGTGAGGTTTAAATTTTACTAAGAGAATCAGGATAACCCATATTTCATTTCTTTTGAAAACAGAGTTCAATGAAAAAGGATAAGGATGGAGGTAAACCTAATTTGCATTATTTTGTTCAAAACAAATGCTTCTTTGATGCTACTGTGTGTATTTGCAATGCTCCCTCGTGAGAACATATACATTAAAAAATTCATTTCTCCTTTTCACTATTTCATCATGTATTTTAAACACACACACATACCCAGAGCGGGGGAGAGGTAGAGAGGGAGGGAAAGGAGGGAGAGAGAGAGAAAGATCTAGCTGGCACATTCTTAAAAGCAACCCCAATATGAGAACTTTCTGGAGATAACAATGTGAAACACACATAAAGCTAAATATGCTGCAAATGTTAATAAAATCTCATTCCACTAAAAGGAGAAAGCATTGGAATTGCATGACTATCTGTTCATGTCACAGATTGTGTGAATCTGTGCTTTCAGGATGTCACAGAATTCTGAAGTCAGGCCTAGGGAACACTGCAAATCTCATTGAGACTGTGGACTATTGTATTGTGTACTACACCATTGTGATTTCACTGTTATTTTGAGTAGGCAAAATTTACAATGCAGTGTGGTCTCTTTGCCGGGGAAGATAGGGCATCTCATTTCCCAGTAGTTGGCTAGCATGTAGGGAAGACTTTTCTCCCCAACACTGAAAACATACATGGAAATCAGAAAGCAAGGAGGAAGGGCTGTAAATCTTCCCAAAGCAACGGCTTTAGAAACCTCTAAGCTATTCCTGCAATGCGGCAGATGTGATCACTGCTGCCAAGCTCAAGCTCACTCTGGAAAATGCTGACACGAGGGCTTGGACTCTGCAATAAACCAAGGCAGTGTTTACATCAAGCTGTGTGGGTCCCTCAGATGTCCTCCTCAGAGTGCCCTTCAAACACATCTCTGCATCCCTGAATCTCAAAATTGCTCAAGATGCTCATAGTCTTTTCATCTGCTTGCCTTCTTTGCCCGGATCATGAGCAAGCACTGTGTGGCAGGTCTCCCACAGTCAGCACAGAGCTGGATACACAGTCAGCTCGCCCTACTGGCTGAGTGAACAACAGAATGAGTAGTGATTAATGTTATCAAATGAAGGAGCGCCCTCTTAACCTTAAGAGAAGTCTCCAAAGCTTTTAGAAACCAAATCTCTTACTGAGCATCGCAGGTGGCCCTGTGTCTCTAAAAGAAGGCAGAAGATTGCAAAGCCAGAAAGCCTAATGGGCCCGGGCTCTCACATGCAGAACCCTTCCTGAGAAACTCTTGAACCATTCAGCCTGGGTTTCTTGAAAGAGCTCTTTTGGCTCTCTGCTACCAGATTGTGGTCTTTTGTTTCCTGACTAGAATTTTGTTTCTAAGGGTGATTCTCAGCCTTTGTCTGGATGTTTGCAATCCCTCACAAAGGAAACATGATACTCTTCCTGAGCCAGTGTCAGCTGAGCCTCTTGTTGGTCCTGTTAATTTAGATCTTTGCTAAGAAGAAAAAGCAGAGATAATATCTAGATTCTTAAAGCTCCCCTCATATACTTGGGACTGCTCCCAAGTATAACGCAGACCTAACCTCTATGCCTTCTGGATACAAAAGGCCGAGGGAGACTGTGGCCCTTACTAGTGCTTTCTCCTTACACCTTCAGTAGCCAGGACTCAACTGAAATGGGGCAGGTCTGCTTTGTGCCTGTGTTTTGTTCAAGTGCACAAGGTTTTCTCCGTTGTTTGAATATCTGCCACATACCAAGAAGCCCTCCCTTTTGTTAGGTGGATCCCAAACTACCTTATACCAGGAGAACTGTCTCTTCACCTAGCCCTGTTACTTGGGTGGGCCTTGTAAAGGGGCCGTAGGAACTCTCACTAAAATTTGACTGATACACAGAGGGTTGCTCCATCCTCCAGCAGAATGCACCGTATGTTCTTCTGTAAGCACAAGTGACTGAAGCCTTGAATTTATTCTTCAACCGAAAGAGAGTTAAAAAGAGTTGTCAAACACGTTTCATTCCATATCAGATTCAAGGATTCTTTTAAATATGCCCTTTGGATAATTAGAATATTTTTAAGTATATACAAAAGAGGTTCATCTTTGTTCCTATTAAGTAATCTTCTAGCTCAACTGCCAGAGTCAGTTAAAAGTTACTATACCCAGAGGCCTTCCTTTGTTAAAACAGTGCTTCATGTCCTCAGCACACTTAAATACATCTTTCCATCTGGGACAGAGAGACAATGGTGATTCTCTCCTCACCATGAACACAGATATAAATATGTATCTTTGTATCCATACATGCACACATGTGTGCACGCACAAAGCACATTTTAACTTTCTAATAATCACACTGCTACCCACCACACTGTGTGCAAAAATGAGAACAAAATTCTTTACAATTTATTGCTGAGTTATATAGTTTACTAGCAAAAATAATCAGAGTTTCACTTTACTCAAGTTCCAGTCTGATTTCTTCATACTCGGTGGGTTTTTGGTGACCTAGCTACCAAATTCTTAACTTTACAAGTTCAATCTCACAGTGACCTGTGACTTCGCCTTGAGACTATATAAAACTGTCAAATGATGTATTTATTTAGAAACTTCTTAGTGGTTTTGTTTTTTCTTCTGTAGTTATTACAGTTATAAAAACAGTTTTTCTGTGTTTTTTTGGTGACTTGTTTTTAACTTATTAAAATTATGATTACACTTTCCTATTTCCCTTTCCTCCCTATCATCCCCCATCATGCACCCCCTTTTTTTCTGGGAACCATTCACTTATCCAAAGAAGGAAGCTTCTCTCAGCTACCTCCAAAGTGGCCTTGGTGTTCACTGCCACCAGCTTCTCCTACCTTATGGAATTCGCCAAACCCCAGTCTGATTTCTGAAAACACAATAAGTATTCTAAAGAGAAATCCTTGTAAATCTTCACTAGGCTCTTTGATGGCCAGAGAACAGAAAAGAACTCACCAAGAACACGGAGCTGGAAATGAAGACAATGCTCAGCTTTAAAAAGGAGGCTCTTCAGCTGCATCACAACGAAGGCCAGGCTAATCTGTGTATTGGAGACGCGAACACAAGTGACATTCCAGGCTCAAATTGCACAAAGACATTCGGACACCTTCCTTACCTGGAGAGCTTGGGAGACTATAAAAATCATTTCCTTACACTCCTAAACAACATTTATTGTCCTGATCGAGTCCTTTAAATGGAAAAAGAAACAATAAACAAAAATAGCAATTACAGAAGAGAGCACATCAAGTCATCCTTTAAACAGTATTGGTTATGGACAGCAGTACTCTGTCTCTATTAACTGTTCCCTTTTCTTACAGAGAGAGAGAGAGAGAGAGAGAGAGAGAGAGAGAGAGAGAGAGAGAGAGAGAGAGAATTATTAGAATTCTCAGAATGACAAAACAATTCACAGGAAAAACTAGACAACCTCTGTACTGGTGATGCCTTAAAAGAAGAATGACAACTGAAGAAAAAATTTTTAAGAAAATAAAAAGAAAAGAAAATTGAGGGTAAGATAGCAAAGTGACTAAAATTATGTTAAACCATAGAACTGGACTTTTGAAATAATCATTTAGTAACTTTGATCTCTATAATTCTGCCTTTGTATCTATATTAGTTTAAGTCCTTCTTTAAAACTTAAAGTGAATTTTCTTACATAAACCCACTATAGTTCTCCCTGCAGCCAGGATGCTGTGACTCCTGCATGACCATGAGATCAGGTCTCATGGAAGTTCTTAAATGGTTCAAGGTCAAAAGGTAGCCAGCTTTCATGGTGGAAAGTCTTTCTCATTCCTATATAATTAGCGCCAACTAATTTATGAGAAGTACAGGATGCTGCCCTAAAGCCTGAAAGAAGGAACAATTACAACAGTTACAATATCTATCTAATATCTATCTACCCAATATCTAAAAACAGTTCCTTTCACCTATTTGATACTGGTTCACTTGATTTATTTACATTTTATATGCTATGTGAGGCATATTAAACCAGTTTAGATTGCCACTGTGATACTAGTTTATGTAATATACAATGAGTGTAATGGAGGTATGTTTATGGGTAAAATATTCTTCAACTTTCAGGGAAAGAGTACTTGACTACAAGTAACAGAGTATGCAGCTACAATGTCTTAAAAAGCGAGCTTGAATTTTCTTCACAACAACAGTTTATGGCTGTTTCTGGTGTATGTTCAGCAGCTCCATATCTCTGCTTATTGTCTTGTAAAAGCAAACCAGCTGCTTGCTCCCGCTATGACATCTGCATTCATAGCAGGTAAAAGAAAAAAATGGTCACGCATGACTGTTCTTCTTCACCAGAATAGAAAGAGCTTTCTATGAGCAGACTTGACAGACCACTTAAATCCTGCATGGCCACTCCTTGTGCAACAGAGAGTGGAAAGTGTATGCAAGGGTGTAGTGGCCACTGATTGGCCACTCCCTTAAGGGAAAGGGTTTTCTTGTGGATAAGAAACAGTGAACAACCAGAGGCATATTAAAGAGTCCAGAGTTGAGAGAAAAAGAAGCAGACTAGGCATGGTCAGGGCTATCTTTGAGGTGAGAGAGTAGGGGGTGAAAAAACTCATGTGGAGTTATAAGAAAGTTAAGTAGCTGGGTGTGTATTTGTGTGTAGGGGAACGGGAGCGAGCCTGGGAGTTTAGGACAGAGGAGGAAGTGAAAGGGCTAGCATGCTAGACGGGAACTTTGAAATGGATAATAGGTACTTATAAATTGGGACTGTCAGAACCTTGAGGCTAGCATGGACTTTGATATGCAACCATATGTCTAAGTAAATAGTGAGTCATATGTCCCTTCTTCCAGAGTCAAGGGAAATGACTCCTTTTGGTGAAAAGGAGCTTGCTTTGCAAATTTTTATGTGACTCCCAGAAATCCTTTTATAGTTCAGCTTGAGCACATTTCTGGATACATGTACTTCCTGAGACCTAATAGAAGAAAAGAACATAATAGGCATAACTGACCTAACCAGTCCAGACAGATTTGAGAACCAGGGTGGTATCAGTGCGCACACCATTCTCAACAAATATGTGGCTCAATGCTGTTTATTTTATAGTAATAAATACAAATCAGTGATTCTATTACTTAGTGCCAAAATCTGTAACCTACCATGTGTTCTTCATTTTTCACACTCAAAGTTCTTGCCAGATAGCAATCCAACACACACCTTGTGTCATGGAAAGAAGAAGACTTTCTTGTGACTTTTGCAAGGTCCTAATGTAATTGCTGAATTAATCTGAAGAATATATACACATTCCTCTCAACATTTTAAAGGAGCTTCATGAGGGCCTGCCTAGGCCTCCAGACCCTTCCTTCTTCATAGTTGGTACAAAAGGCAATAAGGAAAGTATAGTAAAATTAACCATTAAAGTCTGTTAACTGAGCTGATAGAATTTAATGGGCAGTTTACAGATTACTTTATAAAACAGACCTGGACTGGTGAGGGAAGTTCTTCTGTATATTGTTGCTTTTATTAGTGAATGAATAAAGAAGTTGCTTTGGCAGGAAATAGAGCTAGGCAGAAAAACTAAACTGAATGCTGGGAGAAAGTAGGCAGAGTCAGTGAGACGCCATGTAGCCGCCAGAGGAAAATGACGTAAGCCATTAGGTGAAACCTTGCTGGTAGGCAACAAACCTCATGGCAAAATATAAAGTAATGGAAATGGGTTAATTTAAGATGCAAAATCTTGACAATAAGAAGCTAGAGCTAATAAGCCAAGCAGTGATTTAATTAATATTAATGCAGTTTCTGTGTGGTTATTTCTAGTCTAGGCGGCCAGGAACAAGTGAGCAGCCTCCAGCTATGCTGGACTTGTTTCCAATTCTTTTCTTCCTTAATGTCCAAACCCCATGAATTTTGATGAGTGACAGGTCCCTACTTTCCACTTCACAGAGCAGCCTTAAGTGTAGAAGTAATAGATGGAGCTTGTAGGATTCACCTGAGGGCCTTTTCTCCTCCTCATAAGGACCATGTCCTGTGGTTTCCCTTGGCTTTGAGTTGACACACAGGACATGATACTTACAAGGGAGAGAAAGGGCCCTCAGGTGAATCCTACAACCCTCACCTACTTCATCTACACTTGAGACTGCTTTTTGAAGTGGGATCTCACTGTTGGCTTTAGACTTGTTTTTGAGGGTCTAGAAATGTCTTTCATTAAATAAATCATGAAACCTCAAGTACGTTACCATTATTAAGAGTTGATTTTAAACTCTTTCAAGTTTAAATCCACATTCCCAGAGAGTATAAAACAGCTTTGAAAAGTCTCAAGCTTTTGAGCATTTTGGTAAGGAAGCTTATCAAAACAGATATCTGCATTGCCGGGGATAAGAGAGGCCAATGAAGAATGGAAAGCCAAGGGAGTGGTAATATCTTTGGTATCTTTCCAGGCTTCTTTAAGACCCCCCCCCTGCTGACATTGCCAACTCATCTATGCCTTTTCTAACCTTTCTTCCTCTGAGGTAATTTTTGTGTGCAGTTTAATTCATCAAACTTGAATTGTTTTATAACTATTATCTGTTTAAGTTTTCAAAATAGGGTAACGATGCAAAGAAAAGAGGAAGGAAAGAAGGAAGGAGGGAGGGAGGGAAGGAGGGAGGGAGGAAGGGAGGGAGGGAGGGAGGGAAGGAAAAGAAAACAGTGGGTTTCTGTGGAGAATAAATGAGATAATAATAAAAGTGCAAGTAACCAGGATAGACTCATTTTCAGATCCCTGGCTCTGTGTGTGTGTGTGCGTGTGTGTGTATGTGTGTGTGTTCTGATTACTTACTCATCAGAACATTCCAGAGTAATTTTCATCATTCTGTGAATAATTTGAGGGTTTCTGTAAATTTCCAATGTTCTTCATTTGATTCACGTTAGGCTTTCGGGAATCTTCCCTAGGGATACATGGTTCTGACAGATGCTTTGCCTGCTCTGAATAAACATTTCCAAACCATCACATGTATTTTTAACATCCTTTCTCATCTATCTGTAAAGCTTGGTCTGCAGCAAAGACGGCTAATGCTAAACTAAGGGAGAAGAGATTTGATGTGACTTTTTTCTGACAACAGCCTAAGCCTTTTTTCTACATAGAATTGTTGATGAAGAGATTTCCATGGATAGGCTGCTTCTCACAGGAACAGAAATTAGCACCCTGGATGCACCAATAACTCCTTCTCCAGAGTTCCTCTTATAATGGTAACAGCCTTAATTGAAAATTGTCTTTGAGAGATTGTTGTAAAATTGGAGGCACATCAAGTGTGAATCTCTTTTGTGTTGAACTAGAAGGAGTTCTAGAACACTTATCATACAATAAACAATCTAAAAACTAACACAATCTGGTTGAGATGCTTTGGGTATCTCTGTTATACTCCCAAATTTTTTAAGTAGTGAATTTTGGATTGCCCTATGTACCAATTAAGTGTTCCAGAAAAAACATGTTATCAAGTAATGATTCAAGCCTATAAGTAAAAGGAAACCATCTTAAAATAAGAATGACAGATTTCCCATACAAATTGACACATCAGTTGCATCTCTGAGGAAGAAAAAAGATATCTCTGTCTTTTTACTTTTGCCATTTTTTATGTAGCTACAGAAAAGGCAGTGTTAGCAAGCCCAAATTGCTTTCACTTCACCAACAGGATAAAGAGAATTAAATTTCAGTGAAAGTGACTGAAAATGTACTTGATTGATGCTGAATTTGCAAAAACTTTCAACAATATGTGTACAGTTTGTCATGTAAATGATGTAGAAATCTTTTTGTTTTGTCAGAAAAATTATGCAAAGAAAAAAATGCCAATTTCTCTCCCTCAGCTCTACTCCTTGCCTAGTCTAGAATGGGTTTGCTATTTCAAGAAAGAAACAGGATTATTTTCACTTTTAAATTCTTTATTCCACTAATCACTTGGAGTGCATGACACACATGTTTCTGTGAGCACCTGGATGAGGATAATGGGTCCACAGCTGTACCTCCTTGTGCGAAGAGGACCAAAGGAGGACCTGGACATGAAAACCCTTTCTGTAAACTTCAAGCAGGCCCCAAAATGTTTACTGTCCTTATTAACTAGATATTGTGTTAGATATGTTCTAGTGCTGTTTGTGGAAAAGAAAATGAAATTCTGTACTCTGAATCGGAGGGAAATTACATCTCCTTAGAGGTGGGGATGGAAGATAAGAAAAACAAACAGGCTTTTACTGCCCTTTCTCGATCAGGCCCACACTCAGTCTTTATCTGTTGCAGTAATAGCAACTGACACTTTTTTTCCTCATGGATCAGAGGGGGCACAGACTTGTCTGCCTAAGCTTCTGTGAATGTTCACTGCTTTAGGTGGTGGGCGAGGGAAAGTCATGCTACATGTTCGGTGAATGAGCAAGGGTTTTGTTTTGAACCAGGCATTGGGTGGAGGCTTGTCTTTTCCAGCAATATCCTCCTGAGCATGTCTCCCTGTTGCTCAGGATGAGTGCAGTCAATCTGTGCATTTAAGTACCATGTCTCTTCATCTTCCTTCAGGTTAAAACATAAAAAAAAAACTTTATTTGGGATGATATTGACAGAAAAATCGAAGCCCTGCCTCCAGACACAAACATATTGGGGCTTTCTTGAGTTTTGGTTTTCCCAGTGTTTCCTTGTAATTAAAGTCCATTCAAAGATTCCAGATTAGAACATGTGAGAAATGTTGCAGTCTCCCAGGTTGCATAACTGGAGGAGGCCTTTGACATCCACCTATCCTTAAACGGCAATGGTGCTCTGGGTCATCTTGTCAATTATAGTCCTATTTGATGATTATATAGTTTCTGGTATGAGTCACTGTTATATTCATACTAAATAGCAAATAGCTATGTATTATTTTGTATGTAGTTATACATATACAAGTATATTTTAATACATTGTATAAGTATATAGAACTACCACATTTATATAACTGTTATATTGAAACTAGTTGTTTTCTTAAGCCTGTAAGTCATTTCTGGGAAGAGATTTGGATACTACACCAGCATGTTAATAGTTTTGTTTTTGGTTTCTGGCTTGTACCTGACCCAATCTGGAGCACAATATCTTCAAGACGCTGCTTTTCCAACTGGCACATTTCCTCCATACTTACAAACAAGTCACTTAGAATTCTCTTGTATCTAAGAGTTGTCCTCCTTTATCTGTTAATATATTTATAATTATTTGGGATATGCATAAATGAAATTTTTAATAGTTTAAGGCTGTATATATTTGTTTGGATGTATAAATGTTCTTAAATGTGGCTATGGGGTCCTATACGCTGCTCTTCACTTGCTGCCATAAGCCTTATATGTTATTCTTTTTTTCCCTCTTCTTTGTAGAAAGCCAATATATTCCCTAGCTTAAATGCATCTGCCACTGGCCTAGGATGAACTTTTTCTTTGAAGAGTCCTAATTCATTTATGTAAAAATCAGTATTATAAAAAGTATTTGGATGCTAGCAGAATGCACTTTGTTTTTAATTTTATATTACTTTTGGAATTCTGTAGCTGCTCTAGAATATTTCAGAGTCACCAGAAGAATTTCATTTCACTAATTACACCATGAATTCATTCCCACTTTGGCGGGACTTTGAAGGAACAATATGAGGGTGATGAATAGGGAACCACAGGGTGAGAAAGGGCCCACAAGTTTTCTAAATCCCTTCCCTAAATTTCTGAAGCAGAAATTTTCCAATCCTAAACTTCAAGGAAGTGTCATTTAGATTACCTATGTTAAAAATATCATGAATAACTTTCACTATATCATTTTGCTATGTTTTGTGATGTGTGAACTTTTCTTCAGTGGAAACTATCTTTATAAGAATATTTTTGAATAAAAAGGAACACTGTGCCCAAAGAAGTTGCAGTAATGTGCCCAACAAAATCATGTGTAAAGTCACAACACAGACCACAGCAATTCACGTTGATGCTTCTAACCCAGGAATCTCACTGACTTGATGACCACAGGTATTGTCTGGGAATGCTAGTTTACTTTAAGGTGTATTTAACTCATGTTTAAGTTCATCTTCTTCTACCCTTCTGTTCTCATTCATAATTAAGCATCTCTGTATCACAGCTTCTTGCTTATCAGTTTCACTTGGCAGAAAGGTCTTAAAGGAATGGAATTTTTCTTTATTTTTGTTAATAGCTCTTGGTATGTAGCAGTAATTTTACAATGTCTGTGTATTAAAAGTCCCAGAAAACTGTTGCTTCCTTTGAAAGTTGCCTTTCCCTGACTTCTATACTCACTTATTGAATTATTTTTCAATACTTTTGTTAGTTCTTTGAGAGTTTAACATAATTTCTTTTGATCATTTTAATCTTCTTCTCCCAACTGTTCCTTGATTACCTCCCTTCTCTACCCACCCAACTTTATTTATTTTCTTAAATTATCTAGTCATTAATCTTTTAAGACCCAAACATGCTATCCATATTGTTTTGGATGTATTGTTTTCCCCGAGAGACTGGTCAACTTACCAGGGACTACATACAGTCTTAGAGAAACTATTCTCTCTATATCTAATATCTAAAAATTACCAGGAGCTCCATAGTTTGGTGTGGGATAGTGTGGCCAGCTCTCCTCATCATACTAGTATTTCATTGGGTTGCAGCTTCCACAAATTTTTGGCATATTGTCAAAACTGCTGCGGATGCGTTTCTGCACTTGTCCTGATTTGTCTAGAAGTTGATGCTCCCCTACAGAAATATGCACTTCTGGCTCTTACAGTCTTTCTGCCTCCCCTGACACAATGACCTTTGATCCTTGCAGCATGGGAGGAAGGTGTGGTATATATGCTTTCTTTAGGTTTGAAAGTGCTGTGCTCTTATTTTCCACATGCTGGTCAGTTATAAGTCACTTACTTAATGACCATCTCCTACCAATAGAAGTTTCTCAGATGCGGGTTGAGAGATCCATGAGTATAAGAACGACTCCTTAATACTATGTTTACTTAACAATCTAATAATAATAGGGTCTCTCACTGGGCTTCTGGCTTCTGAATTGTCTAGTTGTATGTACTTAGCAAGTAAAGCTGCCAGACACCTTGTGGAGCAATCAGAAAGTGGCTAATCTCACTACGATGGTTTTTGTCACTATTGTACCAGTGAGTATGTCTTGTTAGACCATTCACAGGATTCATAGCTGGCTATAATTAATGATTACTAATAAATGATGATTACTTCAGTAGTTCATGCAACACTTTCCAGCATTATGAAAGCTAGTTAGTAGGCATGAATCTTCCAGATTTATACTAACTTGATTTTGACATGTTCTATGACTCAAGGAAATGGTATCTTTGAAAACAGAATCTTGTTGTCAAGTTCTGTAGAGCAATCAAAATCAATAGCTATAGGCTACAATTTTGGGGGCTCTATGAGAATTCACTAGCAACAACTACGCAAGAGTATCCTATTGTTGGCACTGTTTTTTTATTGTTGTTGTTGTAGTTAGTTAGTCAACTAGTTAGCCACTGGTGTCTTGTAGTGTCATTGTTGCCCTATTATAGAATAATTCTATCTTAACTCCTCTATCTTTTCTCTTTCTCCACTCCAATTTAACCTTTCATGTTCCACTATCCCCTAGTTAATCATTCTTAAATCAATTATATTTGGAACTATAGAAATGACCTCCTTTTTAAAAAAGATTTATTTATTTATTATGTATACAACATTCCTTCCATGTACGCTTGCATGCCAGAACAGAGCATCAGATCACATTACAGATGGTTGTGAGCCACCATGTGGTTGCTGGGAATTGAACTCACGACCTCTGGAGGAGCAGTCAGTGTTCTTAACCACTAAGCCATCTCTCCAGCACCGAAATGACCTCCTTTTATCTTTTAATAATAAACATCCAGTAGTCAAAATGTTTATAAACTATCTAGCCACTTGAAACAAGGACATATGAGTTAGGTATGATCTGCACTCTGTGTAGCTTGGGACTATGTTGAACCTATGTGATCAACACATATTCTGCAATGTCAGACAACCAGATAAAATGCCATCTCTCATGGAGCCCACAAAATAGTGGAACAACCAACCAAAAAGGTTGAGAGCAGAAGAATGGATAAGAATTTCTGAAGAGCCCTACATCTACCTGTTGAAGAAAAGAAACAGAATGGAATGACAGTTGGTAGAGTGAGCAAAGCACTTCAAAGAGAAAAAGGAATCCAACCCTATGCAAATTTGGGGGCTGACAACTTCAGAAGGAGGACAGAACAAGTGCAAAGGCTGGGAGGCTCAAAGTAACCTGGAGGGGTGAGCAGCACAGAGGCCAGGTAACACTGAAGCATGGCAGAAGCATAGGCGCCTTGAGAAATTCAACTGCTGTAGCAAGGGCTTTTGTTAGAGGTATCGAAAAGGAAAAGGAACGCAATCAGGGAGTGAATGATAAAGAAAGATTGGCAATCTGGGAATAGCAATGAATATGTGAGGCCAAGTTTAAAATGCTGGTTTAAAATACAACACAGTGGACAAACCGTGTAGCTGCATCCTCAGCTTCCACCAAACAGCTGTTCCTTTGCCTTCTCTCATGAATGTCTCCCCAGCTCATCCACTGATAAGGCTTTTCCTCTTCTCTTCTCTTTTTATCTTTGTTCTCTTCCATTTCCAGGGGCCTTTGAGGGTTTTTTTTCCTAGCTTATGACCTCCCATTCAGTTTGTCTTTCTTGCTCATAAGAATTTATTTGACCAACATTCACCACATAACTCATACAGCCAGTCACAATTCTGAGTACCCGAAGGACAACTAAAATAAATTGGCTCCTGTGTCCCATGCCTGAAGGAACTTGCCAACTGGAAGACTGATGGATGCCTGGCTGAAATACAATCTGTCCCACGTAAGGTGAGTGGGGTCCACAGAGAGACCATCTCTGCTGTAGATCTTCCTTGCTCTGCCACCAGCAACCATAATATAGCAAGGGTCTCCTGGTGTTTCTGCTTTTAGCTCTCTTCTCTGAAATTTGTTTCATCCTCTGCTTCAAAATTATTCTCCCTGAGTTACTGCTCTTGTAAATTTCTGAGCCAAAGTATGAATCCCAAAACAGAAGTCAATGTAGCATGAGGTCTTGGATAAGATAGTATAGGAAGAAAGAGATATCCATGGGGGAAAGAAAGACTATTAAAAACCAGAGGTCCCCAGACAAGGGAGGACAACTCTTAGATATGAGAGAATTCTAAGTGACTTGTTTGTAAGTATGGAGGAAATATGCCAGTTGGAAAAGCAACGTCTTGAAGATATTGTGCTCCAGATTGGATCAGGTACAAGCCAGAAACCAAAAACAAAACTATTAACATGCTGGTGTAGTATCCAAACTAAACCAGCACCCACTTCCTAGCCAGAATTATTTTGCTGCGGTGGGCCCATTAGAGGCTCTTGAAAAAAGAGCAAGTTCTTGTAAGTCTAATATTCACTTGAATATTGGTTAAACAAAATTTAATATTATCTTTTTAAGCACCCACAATCATTTAGAATACTTATGGATGAAAAACAATAGGATGTTTTTAGTGGCATTGTTTGTAATAGCAAAATACCTAACAGAAACCAATGTGAAATGGGAAAATGTGCAGCAAGTAAAGTGTAGGCAGAGACTGCTTTTCCATTTCCTGGCTGCTCAGAACTGAATAATCAAACAGAAATTATACTAATTATAACACTGCTTGGGCAATGACTCAGGCATAGTTCTAGTTAGCTCTTACATCTTGAAATATCCTATTCTATTAATCTGTGTATTGCCACAATACTGTGGTTTACCATGTAAAGTTCCAGGCATCTGTCTCCTTTGGCAGCTACAAGGTGTCCCCTTGACTCCTCCTACTATCTCTCTATATCCTTTCTACCCTGACTATAGTCTGCCCTGCCATAGGCTAAAGCAGCTTCCTTACTAACCAATGATAATAAAACATACTCACAGCACACAGAGGGGAATCCAACATCATCTCTCCTTTTCTGTCTAAATAAAGATGAAGGTTTTAACTTTTACAGAGTAAAATTACATATAACATAACAGGTACCAAGCAAGAATTACAGTTACAATAATTTTATGAATCTAAAGTTTCATATAACCTGTCATAACTAAGGAAAACTAACTATAACTATTTAGCCTTCAACTCCATCAAACACCCCAGAAAGATATAATATTATCTAAGTAAACAGAAAGTACATTGTAAGCAACTTCCAAAACTCTAGAATTAACAGAGACATCTTGCTGCCTGGATAGTCACCCAAAGTTTTTCTATAACATTGGGGCATCCATCTTTAGCTTACAGGCCCGTAGTATCCGGCAGACTTTTCCATGAAATATGAAATTTGAAAATCTGTTCTGCTTGTAACCTTGTAATAGCAAACTTCATCAGTTGCTTTCTTCCGTGTCCCGCAGAATGTCTAGCAGTTTCCTCTGTGAAGCAGAAACTCAGAAAGACCACCCAATCTTTTGGAAAGTTCAGCAGTCACTTTTCTGTGGGTCCTTCATGTCTAGTTCATATAGCATACTGTAAAGCAGTCCAGGCAAGAGCATTTTCTTGCCCAAATGACTAACCTTGTCACATTGAAGGCAAATTTCATAATGAGTTTCTTCAATGTCCATCAACCTCTCTGAAGTAATTGGTGCTGCCAGAAGCAAACATGTCTCACTGTCAAGAAAAGTCTAAGTTCTTAAAACATTTTAAATGCCTTATTCTGTAGGTCTTTGGAGTATTGAAGATCATCTATTTAATTGAAATAAATCTCTATATACTTAGAAAACCTAACTAGCAGAGTAATGCAAGTTTGACTATTATAAATGACTATCTATTAATTTGTATTTATTAACTATACATTACATTTTTAAATGAGCTGCACAAACATAATACCTTAAACAAGGACAGAAATACATATATACAATGTAGCAAATCAACCTTAAACTTCTATCTATAGACCAAGATCCATGCCAATGCAAAGTATTCATCTCTATATCATATCCTCCTTATGATTTTTTTAAAGAAATTAATCACTTATAATTAACCTACTTTAAGTGAAAATAAGCATTTATAAACTATCATTTTGGGAATTTGGGCATAGTTTTCTCTAAACTGCTTCCTGCTCTTTATTGGGTGAAGTATTTTTAGAGGTTCATGGAGACATTTTGGGGGATCTTGTTCCATCAAACCACATTAGCCTAGAAGGAATCCACAGGTTCCCATCTTCTGTGGAAACAAAAGCCGAGCTTCTTTTCCAAAGTAACATATTTTGAAAACAAAGTACCTTTAATATATATATATATATTATTTAATATATATATATATTGTTGGAGCTTAGCAGCCCCCTGAATCAAAAGTCTCTCTGCAGTCAAAAATTTAAATAAAATACAATAATATACATAATCCAGACACTCTGTATATATTCTGTCTTTATACCACTTATTTTTCTCTACCCCTTTAATCTATGACTATCTGCACTATTATATATTACTTTTACTGTCTTCTTAAAGACTTTGTTTTTCAAAAAATAACATTTCCTTCTTTTTATAACTGTTTATACTCTTTCTCCTCTCTCTCCCAAGCCTATGTACATTTTAAACACACTGTGACTTGTTTAGAAGCCTTTTATGTCTGAATCTGTCCTATTGTGTATCTGAAATCCTTTTCTGATAAAAAGCACTTTTAAAATGGTAAGTGGTATGGTTGCTGCAGCCCTGGATGCTGGCTCTGCCTCTCTCAGCCTTTTAACATGCAGAAGTAATTTAATGCCTGCTATGGGACAACGGGGTGGGGAGCCATGCTCACCACCTCAACTCTGGGAAGCAATTGGTCCATGCTGCCACCCAGTAACTTACAGGGCACTGTCCAAAATTCCCACTGTCATGCTCCATAGCTGGATATCAAAAAATAGCCATAGCCTTTAATGCTGCCATTATGAACTAGAAAGCTGTTTCTTAAAGGAACCACACCTCTGCTTGCAGCCCATAAACATAGCCTATCAGAAAAAAAATGTGGATACCAAGAATCTGTCTTAACTCTGTTCTTTTGTGTCTAGAATTTCTTCCCAAGCTCTAAGGTTTTATGTGGATGTAGTTGCCCCACTTTTGGCACCATTTTGTAGGTGACTGTTTTTCCATTTCCCAACTGCTCAGACCCAAATAATCACACAGGTACAGTGCTTGGCCAATGACTCAGGTATATTCTTAACCAGCTCTTACATCTTGAATTGACCCATTTCTATTAATCTGTGTATTGCCACATTAAGCTGTCTCTTTCAGCAACTACATAGTGTCTCCTTGACTCTATCTACTATCTCTCTATATCTCTTCCAGCTTGGCTATATTCTGCACTGCCATAGGCCAAAGTAGTTTCTTTATTAACCAATGGTAATAAAACATGTTCACAGCATACAGAGGGGAAACCCACATCAGTAAAGTATTCATATAATAGTTTCAATCAGTGGTAGAAACCAGAGGACTGCAACTTCCTCCATCATCATAGGTGGATCTTAGAGAGGTGTACAGAGACAAGGAAGCAAATCTCTTGAGAATTTGTGGTATTTGAGTCAAAAATCTATGTCATGCATCTGTCCATTTTGCTTGTCTTTTTGTCAAGACAGTGTCTTACTATGTAATACTAACTGTTCTGGAACTCGCTATGTAGTCAGGCTGCCCTTGAACTCACAGAAATCCACCTGCCTCTGATGCCCAAGTGCTGGAATAAAAGGTATACATCACCACAATTGACTTGAATCACTTATCTGAATACATACGGCAAAAGATTTCTTTTGAGTCTTTCTTTGCTATGATGAAAAAGTTGAAAAACACAACTTAAGAGAGAAAACGTTCATTGTTTTACTCCTGACTTAGAGGTATCAATCCATGCCCACTTGATTTTATCCTGTCTGAGTTTGTAGTAAAACAGAACATGGTAGTGAGGAACAGTTGCTAAAGTACAGCTAAATAGCTAAATCTCATGGTAGCCATGAAGCAGAAGGGGGAGCTGAAAGATAAAGCATATGCCACAAAATCACATTCACAGAGCTCTCATGTGCTCATAGCCAATCCAACAAGGAACCTGTCATTGGTTAATCTAGTCACGAGGTTGACACCCTCATGATCCCATCACCATTCGTCAGATGGGAACCAATCCTTTAACTCATTCACCTTTAGAGGAGACATTTCCTAGACAAACCAAAGCAACATACATGAGCAGTAAGGCAGGGGAATGGTGACCACAAAATTTGGGGTAGAGTACACATACATCTGATTCAGAAAGTGATAACAGGATGAGAGAGGGAGGCTGAGATCTGGGTCATGACTGCATTTGTCCCTTATATTTCTTTCTTATGCAAAGACATTTTATTATCCTCCAGAATAAGTACTGTGCCTCATTGTGCTAAGTAAATACATAACTCATACATTATTCAAAAATTAATGCATGTGCCAGGGCTAGCAAGCTGTGTGACTTGAGGCAAGTTACTTTTCTTGATGTTTGTTCTTTAACTGGTTGTGGTAACAAAATGATGAAGATATGAAAGGGTAACTTTTCAAGACAGAAACAAGCCATTTTCATCACAATTACTTCTTTATTATACTGGCATTAAAGGAAGAATAAAAACATTTATTAAGGCACCACTATGCTGCAGAAACTGGGCCTGGGAATCTGAATGTGTGATCATTTAAGTGATTCTGATGTAAGTGGCCTGTGGGTTCCAGTTGAAGAGACAGAACTCTAATGTAGCATCGTCTCACAAAATACAGAGTAAATATTTTTCAGTGTAGGGTGTTTCCTCTATTATTATTGTTTTTTGCATATTTTTATTTTATTGAAAAGAGATCTTTTTAATGCAATATATTCTGATCACAGTTTCTCCTCCCCAACTCCTCAAGGATGCTCCTTACATCCCCATTCGCCGAAATCCACATAATGTAGGGTGTTTCCTAATTAGAAATAAAGAAATGAGATAGATTTGTTCTGAGAGTTTCATACGTATATCTCATTAAGGTATCATGCTCCCCCAGTGCCCTCCCCTGTGCTCTCCCTTGCTCTTGAGCTCCACAGTGTCCCTTCCACTTTCTTGTTCATACAGTCCATGTCCCCTTTCATCCACATTTCCTTTGGGTAGCTCCTTTCTCTCTTACAGCCTCCCTCTCCTTTCATGTCATGCACACACACACAGACACACAGACACACACACACACACACACACACACACACACCTAAATCTAGATTTTACATGATATTTTATCTTCCTGGGTTTTTATTATGTTTCATATATGACAAGGGCAATAGATACGGAGACTAATAACATTGAAATGATTCTCAGAGAAGACACCACAGGGATAACCCCAGGGGCTGTCAGTAGGAGAAGGTCTGAAAGAACAAGAGCTTTCATTTGGATTTCTCTGGAGAGAACAGAGAAAGCAGATTCAATAGGACCAGGACAGGCTGGTTTCCATAATTACAGTAGGTTCTGGGCATAGACACCTCCCTTGCTTATGTGACATATGGCCCTGGGGTGATTAGGGAGAACAAAGGTAGGTAGCATAGAAGGCCTAAAGGAAAGAGGCAGCTGGAAGTAAGAGCTCTAGACCTGATGCTTCGCATGTGAAATCTAAGACTGCTGGTCAGCACTATCTCCTGAAACTGACTCTTTGGTTGTCCTTGTAAGGCCACTGAGAGTTCAAGACATTCATATGGAAACTCAGAAATATGGGTATTAAAGCCAGGTACATATATAACTTTACATATTTTGGCAGCATTTTTCCTTTCTTCTTTATGTAAACAACCAAAAATAAAAACTTCCAAAGAACTATGTTTAACACAATATATCTATGATGTTAGCATTTTTAACATGCAACTGATAAAAGATTATTAATGAAATATTTTAATTACTTTTTAGTACTATATCCTTGATATCTGATATTTAATTTTACTAAATATACATGTCACTTTAAACTAGCTGTGTGTAATAAGTGGCTGTGCTACAGGAAAGGCAGAGCTGGAGAACTGCAGAAAAATTCACTGGGCTTGATGGAGACTTTGAGAAATCGCTGCACATCTGTTTGAAGGTGGCAGCCATGTGGTTCATTAAAGTGATCTCCATTCTCACCCCTTGACCTATCCTAGCATATCCTCAACACTTGCCTCATCTTGCTTACAGCTCTCCCCTCACCTCATTACCATGTCCCCAACACCACTGTCATCTGCTCCTTCCCTGTCTCTCCCTATTAGTCATCTTCCCTGGCTTAGACAAAGGAAGATGCAGCTATTGGCATCCTCCAGTTTTTGACCTCAAAAATTGCTGCTCGTAGGGCATGGACTACAGAATGACCTCGGACCAGAGAAGAAATGCTGAAAAAGTTTTACAGTGATAAGTAAAATTTCAAAATGGAAATGTTGGATCCTTATATCATCTACTAGATGCTTGAGCAACACGCACACAACGGCAAAGCTCCTTGGTGATCTGGGGATCAAAAAAGAAAACACATTCATTGGCACTGCTTTTGTAATCTGTGCATCAGCTAAAAGATTATAAGTGTGTGTGTGTGTGTGTGTGTGTGTGTGTGTGTGTGTAAAATATTAAAGGATAAAACACTTGAGTAGCTACTTTGAAAAAGAATTGGAAACATGGAGCCATGTCTACTTTTTTTCTGGAAGTGACATTTTCATCCCTGATCATTCATCAGCTCTACCTGTTCTCTTGATGATATTTAATATAATTCAAGCAGTTTCAGTTGATCAATAAACAGATCCAAGCAATATGCCCCGTGACAACCTAAGTTTCTCGTTTAAATGTTCCCTTGATTTTAAATGTGTTTGCCTGTCCTTGCTCTCTGTTGTAAATTATCCATTGTAAATCTGGCTCACGAAACAGTGAGGTGTCTGTGGCTTTGTTCTAAGCAAGGAATCCTGTAAGTACATCCTAGCCAGTAGAAACCAGAGAGCTCAGTGGAGACGCTGTGGCCTCTGTTGTCATCTTCCTGTGCTTCCTATAGTGACTGACTAATAAACTTCACAGAAAACGTGAGCAGCAGCAACATCTTCCAGGACAAAGACTTCAAACTTCTCATTGCATCTTACCAATGTGCCTTCAGACATGGACAGAAATCTGACAATGATAGGAATCAACTCTGTAACCTGAATAGCACTGAAAAGGAAAAAAAATTAATCGTGTTATTATTTTCAAACATTACTCCCTGTGAACACCTCACAGGGTGATTTTCTCTGAACAAACAGAATGATCTTGAAACTTAAATGGTCCTGAAAATTATGTGTGGCTTATCAAAGAATTACTTCAATGACACGTGGGTTATACTTAAAAGGGAAAGAAAAGCTATGACTGAGTTTCCAATCTCAATTGCTCCAGTAAGAGTAAGACGCTTCCAAATGTTTCTCAGAAATCCTCTACTGAAATCACTAGCTTGTCTCCAAACTGCTAGTTTATAACAGTGGAGTATGTCTGGTAAAAGGCCACAACCCAGTACAAGATAGTCATTAGAGAAACATTATTATTATTTTGCTAATTAGTCAAAAATCATTGGATTTCCTGTGGCTTCCTCCTGCTGAGCAATCATTTGATCTTGCTTATGTTGACAAACACACGTCACCAATTCTGCCTCATTTATCATTTGACAGGGACAGTGTTTGCTTCTTCGTGTGTGAAGAAAAGAAAATTTAGGGTAAGCAAGCAGGCAAGAGGAATCAAAAAGTCACTCAGCTCATTTTCTTGGTTAACAATGAGTAAGGGAATCAGTAAAATCCTTTACTGTCTGCTTTCTAGCACAGTGACTTTGAATGCTTTTCAGCATAGTGCTGACATGGATTTCACAGTCCTTAAAAATAAGTAAAATTGGGAAACAAAATTGATGCACTTAATATTGAGAGAGAAGATATTTGATACCTTGAAAAGAGGCAAAAATTATAGTAATTGGGAATGACTACTTTCTACTATTAAGTTGATATTAAATTTAATATATTTGGCTTGAAAAAAGAACTTTTCTTTGGCTCTTCTTGATAAAAATAAAGTAAAAAATGCTATATTCTATGTAAAACAGACTTTCAAGTTCAGTGTGATGATTTGAAATTTTTATCTGGCTCCTTAAATTTGGTTGCTATCTTTTTTTAATTAAAAGAAAAATTCGTAACTAAAATAAAGTGTTTAACAACTACTTTTGGAAGATAAGCTTGCTGCTAAGGACAATCACATAGGTCAGAACTTCTCAAGACTTTACAGTTTGGACACTTACTCTCGGCCTGTCACAGCATCTAATGCTTGCTTGAGAGATTACACAGAAATCATCATTACGACAGAGAGAGACGTCAGGTTGGGCTGGTTTCAAGAAAAAAAGCATCTGTGTGTGGGTAAAGGCATGGCTCAGCACCAGTGCTGGGGAAGGAGTAGGACTATGTGTTCCCTGTCAGGGTGGACTGGGCAGATCCAGCTCACAGTGGGAGAGACGAGCTCGGCTAAAACCTCAGTGTTCACATAGTGCCCCTTGATTCTATGCTTTCTCTTTGTAACTGTGATGGATGAAGACTGACCTTTCCTCGTCAGCAACTGAAATAATATTACAACATTTTGAGATCCAAAATCCCAAATATTGAGAGTGAGCTTTAAAGAGATCCAAAATTCGAAGGTATGTCAATATAGTGGTTCCCCGTGTATACTGCAGACAGCCCTAGATAAAAGATTGTCTACTGAGAGGTGAGAAACATATATCAGAGAAAATCCATTATGTGTTCTTGATTCTGGTTCTAAAATACTACACTCAGAAATGTGGGTGCAACACACCTACTGAAGTGCAAGGTTTCCTTTGTTAGTCATTTCGCTCTGGTTTTACATGCACCATCCTTTAATTGTTCCTAAAGTTTACCCTCACTTTCATTTGGGATTATTAGGTAAGCAGGACTATTTTAAACGATTTTAAAATACCTTCCTCTCCAAAATCAATAATTTACAGCTTATCTTGTGTACTTATTAAATATGAAAGGTCTGAATTTAATGTTGTTCATTATTCAACAATTTGATATTTTTAATCAAGTAGGAAAAAAATTAAAAAGAAAACCTAGTAGGAGTCAATGAGAATTCTCAAAAGATAACACATTCTATTGTCTTATCTGTAGCCACTTTAAAGTTAGAGTGATTTTCTCATATTCTTATATTTGTAAGGTGCAGTTGACCAAAATAGCATGCTTTATGTACAAAGTAGTTATAAGCTAAGCAGAAATAAAACATTAGGTAGTTTAAATAGTGTTTTTCTAAACCAATTTAATAAATAAAAGAAAACTTTTTTAATGAACAGGGTGAAAAGTCTTCCCTTTTTACTCATAGAATTGTGTCTTAGAAAGTATGCAAGCTGTTTTCAGAGGGGATGTTCAATGCCACTGCAAACGGTTTCAATGCTGTTAAAGGATGGAGATTGTCTTACAACACGATTTGTGTGTGTCTTTATTTCTAGCAAAAACTGTGTAAGAAAAACAAAATGTTTAGGCCATTATCTCCCTAGGTGCCTTTTTGGGACACATTTTTATAAACTCATATTTTGAGAGATAAGATTAATTCCATAAGAATCAGATGCTTTCTTTAGAGAATTTGACAACTTTACAGAGAGAAAAATCAGTATTTTATTTGCTATTTGCAAAGGGAAGATAATAAAACACTGGTTCTTATTTTAAATGGAAGCCTGATATTAGCAAACAATATTCAAGGCTTAACTGAAATGATTAAAACTGTAGCTGTCTCATTAATATAGGACTTTAAGGTAATGGCAAACGGCTCATTGGTTCTTTGTGTGAATAATGTGATCAGGCGATGGGGGGAGGGGAGACAGCTCAAAGACTATGGGATCACATGCACTGATTTCCATTGCCCAAGAGGAAAATATATAGATAGATTCTCCCTTCCTCTTTTTTCCCCATGACAATGATCTTGAAATGCTGAAATTCCCCTCTCTGAGCTAGTATTCATCAACATTGATAGCTAAAATGTACCTAGAGGAAAAGACAAACAAGCAATGTGCTTATTAGCTTGGATTATTAACAACAGACTGCCTAAATTTCTGTTCCATTTGAAATGACAAGGGTTCTATGTTTTTATTCGGATTATCATCATTGCATAAGCCTCTTGGTACGGTGAAAGAAGACACAGGTGTGCATGTACAGAGGCACAAATTGTGTGACTCTGACCCCATCTCTGTCATCGATACAATTTCACATTTCCCCATTCAACTGCCATCATTGTTCCAAGTCTATGGGACTACTTTATAAACCATACCAATTAGGTCTCATCACAACCATTCTCCCATTAGCAAATATCCCCTTTTCTAGGTCCAAAATAAAATTCCATGTAACCGAAAGAGATTTTAGAAGTGGAACTTCTTACCTATTATTTTTCCTAAGTTTTTAGAACATTTTGTATCTTTGCAAGGAGTGAAGCACATTAAAACCAGTAGAACAAAGGCTTGCAACCATGTTATTGGAACACTAAATGTGCTATGCATTTGTAAAAACACAGATAAAGACGAGAAGAAACATGTATTTCATATAACAATGGCATGCTTTGTGAGTTTGTCATGTGTGATCCACTTGTCAACAAATGTCCTGGACAGTTTTTCAACACCCACTGCTTTACAATACAGGTTATGGAATATTTGTTGATTCTCCTTTCTACCTTAAAAAAATGCCATTTGTGATAAAATAGACAAGAATTCATCAATCAAATGCAC